>LPNX010668172.1:5354-33594 GCA_001517045.1 Pseudotsuga menziesii | reverse complement strand
TGAAAGTTAAGAAATATTTGAAACCAGAAAAGGAAGCAGATGGAAGAGGACCACACAAGTCACTATGCACAAGCTCCAAAGGAACCAAGGCGTGCCAAGAGGCATGTTTGTCAAAACTGTCCCGATGATGTTTTTTGAGTACACAACCGGAACAAACACCATCCTTGCAAGATACCATTGGAAGACCAGTCACTATATTGTATTTAAATAGTTGTTACAATGAGCGATAATTTAAGTGACCAAATCGCTCATGCCAAAGTTTGCTCAAGTTATCACTATGAGCAACAAAAACTGAAGGAAAAGTTGATGACCCAAAGTTGTTAAATTTGTACAACCTAGTAATATCATCAATAGTTCCAGTAGCAAGGACATTTTGAGGATTTTTAAAATCCTTGATGACAACTTGGTGAGGTGTAAAATTCACAGTTTTACCTTCACCTGAATGAGTGATTTGATAGACTGATAACAAATTGCAGGAAATTTTTGGAACACACAGTACATCACTGAAATGACCATTTTCTACTGGAACTGTTCCAGATCCTACAACACTTAGAGATCTATCATCACCAACAAATATTTGTTTGGTGTTACATTCATGCATAGTAGAAAAGATGGCTTGATCCTTAGCCATATGATAAGATGCTCCAGAATCAATGAGCCATTCATTTGAAGTAGAATAAGAAGATGTAGTATAAGAGTAACCAGAAGCACAAAGTGCATGTCCATGAGAGTTAGATTCTGAAGACGAATCTAGGCTGGTGTGGTGCTTTTTCATTGCTGCTTCCAAGGCTGTCGTCTTCTTAAAACATTTAGATTCATCATGATTATCTTTCCCACAAAATTGCAATGACGCTCAGTCTTCTTTCCTTTTTGCTTGGATCCTTTGTCATTTTTTAAAGGAGGAGGTGACTGAGATGATTTGGGACCCTTGTTGTTTGGCTTATTATTGTGAAAATTTTGTTTCTTTGGAGGCTTGGACTTTTCTTTCTGTTGGGACAATAAGACTTTCCCAGATGTATCTACATTGTTAATTATTCCAAGATGAATGAGCTTATCTTGCTCCCTAATTAAAGAATCACAAAAGGATTCAAGGCTAAGCTCTTGATAGCTAGTTGCAAACAAGGATTCTTTCATGGAGTAGAATGTAAATACAAAAACAGAATATGTAGGTCCAAGTTTTGAAAGAATATGATAAATACATTGTTTGTCTTCTTTCTTAATCTTACATTCGGCACATAATAGTCTAAGAGTTTTATACTTAGATAAATAGTCTTGAATGCATGAAAAATCATTTGGATTCAAGGAAAGCAACTCATTCTCAAGTTGATGACCCCGAATTTCATTGTGTTTACCAAACACAGATTCCAACTTTTCCCAAGCGAGATTAGGTTCATCAATTCCATATATGTGGAATCGCAAATCAGTAGAGATTGACATCCCAATCAATCCACGAGCTTCATCACATCAATTTTCGCATTTAATTTTTTTATCATCATTAGTGGGTTCTATTTCTTTCCCTGAGGTTATCCTGAAAAGTCCCCTGCTTCGCAGAACATCCTCCACACGAGATTTCCATGAGAACTAGTTAGAACTTGTAAGTATAATATCACAAGGGTCGTCCATACTATAAAATAATGGCTGAAAAAATAGAAACTAACTATCTGGATGCAAAGAGCTCAAAAAAATATGCAGTTTTAAAAAAAACGACACTTAAAACTGATTCTAAATGATGAAGTTATGCTTGATCAAAGAAAATGTTGAAGATGTCCCCAATAGTGACGTGGTAGATATTAACTTGACCAACTAAAAAAGAAGTCCCCTCTTCCCAAGATCAACCTTTGACAATCACTTTTACAATAAAGTTGCTTTGAAGTGAATCACTTTTGTAAAATAAGTGATGTTCACTTTTATGATTATGTGACTTTTAAATAGTGCGGCAATAAATTAAAAGACTTAAGTGACTCACTTTTATTTTATTTTATTTATGTGAGATGCACTTTTACAATAAAGTAACTTGAAAATAGAAATTGTGTGCACTAAAAAGTAGCTTGATAAGACTTATCAAGGTGTAAAGCAACTTTGGACCAAGTGAGCTAAATTTAAAAGGTACGTAAAAGTATGGAAACAGGAAGGGGTTTTTTTTTTTTTTTTACTCTTCCCTCTTGTTTTCCATGCTTGCTTTCTTTTCCTACAAATTACAAAAACAAAAACAATTTTTTTTTCCACACAATGGGGTTAGATCTTGGTTAGCTTACCCGGCTTTCCCTTACTGTTTCTGATTCGCCGTGAACGCGCAAAGTGCACGGAAAAGAGCATACGCAGTCAAGGAAATCAACAATATGAGACTAAAACATAAAAGATCTAATAATAAACTGATAAAATATGAGATTTTTTAAAGAAAACAAATCCGTCATTGTAACATTATACCTTCAGATTTGCCGAAATGGGTGTTTCTGGAGCAAATAGAAATGATTTTCGGTGAAATGAAAACTATTTCCCAATGGAAACGGTGCTCCGAACACAATGGAACAGCTTCCATAGGCCAAAAATGCACAAAAAATCTAGATCAAGAAACCCTTTCAAAGTTTCGGCAACATCGGTTCCAGATCTTGATCAAAACCGAAAGCGACTCTTCATAAAAGCTCTGATACCATGTTCGGGTACACAGGGTACTCCCAAAATACCAAACACCTTCAAAAACCGCTTCACACAAATAGATCACAGATCAACACACCGATGTTTGTCACGTGGTTAAAACCCTCGAGAGGGAAATAGTCCACGGCCCCAGCCAAATAGCTACTTGGAGCAATTTATTATGTAAAAGAAAGAAAGTTACATGAACTTCTCATAATCGATCAACTAGCCAAGGACCCTCTATGCTCTTTAAATAGAGATCATAAACCAATCGGGTGTCAAGCCACAGATCAATGGTAGGCGTGATCTAAGAGAAGTTGAACTGTCGGATCACTCTATGTCTAGAACATATCGTGACCGTCGGATTAGAATATTTACAAATGCATACTAATGCATACTAAAGAAACACACTTTTACCTAATGGATATATTACACAAGTTGATCTTAACTAACTCCTAAGTGTCTAAATATCCTAACATATAGATTGTGGGATCCTACTTCCCACAAGATCATCATTACCAGAGATGTAATTTTTTTATGAATATTCTCTGATTAAATCCGAAAATGTAAGCGTTGATGTGGAACAAGAATAGGTACAATGAAAACAACTAGTTCACTTGGAGAAACAATCTTCTCATGACTCAAAGAAGCAAGAAGAAGTTTATGGCGAGAGAGAAGTCATAGAAGATGAATAAATTCAAGAAAATGTGGAAATCCCACAGCCTACACCAAGAAGATCAATAAGGGAGATAAATCCTCCTAAGAGGTATACAGATTTTGTTTCGGCTATTATATTTGTTGATGATGGAAAACCTTTTTGTTTTGAGGAATCCATTCATTGTATTAACAATGCTAAGTGGAAGATGGAAATGAAAGAAGAAATGGATTCTCTGGAGAAAAACAAGATATGGGAATTGGTTGAACTCCCCAAAGATAGAAAAATTGTTGGATGTAAGTGGGTTTTCAAGTTAAAGAAAGGTGTTGATGGTAAGGTTGAAAGACACAAAGCTATATTGATCACAAAAGGGTACTCTCAGATGGAAGGTATTGACTGTCATGACATTTTTTCACTAGTTGTTAATCTTGTATCTATTCTTATTGTGTTATAACTAGTTGCATTGCTTGATTTGGAGTTAGAGAAACTAGATGTTAAAATAGATTTATTACATGGAGATTTAGATGAGGATATTTATATTGAACAACCAGAAGGTTTTGTGCAGCATCATAAAGGAAGATAGTTTGAAATCTCAAGAAATCATTGTATATCCTGAAAGAGTCGCCCAGGAAATGGTACAAGAATTTGATTCTTTCATGGTGAGCAAAGGTTATACTAGAAGTGAATATGATCATTTTTTATACTTCAAAAGGTTAAATGACATATTCATTATCTTATATGCTTATTGTGAGTAAAATCATGGTCGAGATTAACAATTTGATGGCTCATATGGATAGGACTTTTGATATGAAGGATCTTGGAGCTACAAAACAAATATTGGGTATTGAAATACACGGAGGAAAAATAAATGGTAAGCTTAGTTTTTCACAAGAGAAGTATGTTGAGAAAATACTTGTAAGGTTTGAAATGCATAAGGCAAAACCTGTGAATGTTCCTTTGGCTTCCCATTTTAATCTTTCTTCAGGTTTATGTCCTTGTAATGTTGAAGAAAAGGATTATATGTCTCGTGTACCATATGTCAATGCAGTAGGATTCTTAATGTATGCAATGGTGTGTACTAAACCTGATATTTCACATGTAGTAGGTGTTGTTAGTAATTACATGAAAAATCCAGGAAATGAACATTGGAATGCAGTGAAATGGGTTCTTTGGTACCAATAGGAACAAGTGAATATTGTATCACCTTCAATAATAATTGTGATTCTATATGTGGTTTTGTTGATTCATATTTTGCAGGTGATTTGGACAAGAGAAGGTCTACTTTAGGTTATGTCTTTACTCTTACAGGTGGAGCTATAAGTTGGATGAAAAATATTCAAGAAACAGTTGCTTTATCCACTATAGAGGATGAATACATTTATGCCTCACATGCTTGCAAAGAGTCGATTTGGCCGAAAGGTCTACTTAGAGAAATCGGAAGGTTGCAGAACAGTGTGCTTCTCTTCTGTAACGGTCAAAGTGATATACATTTGGCTACAAATCTTGTTTATCATAGTAAAACTAAACATATTGATGTAAAGTATCAATTTTGTAACATAATCCATTATTGAAGATGGAGTAGATATGAAAAAGGTTCATACCCAAGAAAATTGTGGAGATATGCTTACAAAACTAGTATTGTTAGAGAAGTTAAAGTGGTGTGTAACTTCTCTTGGTTTGAAAAAAGGTGATAAATAGCCTTGGGAAAAATATTAGAAAATTTTGTTGTCAAGGTGGAGATTGTTAATAATGACAACTTAACTAATGTGTTTACGGGAAGTTTTTCATAAAGCGCATTACCGATAGCAGTTTTACTAATGTAACTTATTTCATGAAGTATATAGTGCATGGTTTGGATATGTAGTGTAATGGTAATCAGAGAGGATGAAGGTCCATCATGAAATATCCTTGACATTGATTAATGAGCTTCAATACTTTGCATGTGTGGATGTTTCCCCTTATGGGGTTTTACCATATTAAAATGCCTATCTATGATGGTGTTTCTTCTTAGATTTTGTCTCTAAAGTTATAACACAGCTGAAGTAAACAATTCGAGTTTGTATAAAGCGACAAATGATTGTTTCACATCTTGCTAACATAAAAAAATTTGAATTAGTTCCTTGAATTCAACATGTCATTTATTAGGAATTCGAGGAAAGTAATAATAGACATTGCAGCCAGAGTACATTTGATAAATTATCACACAAAATACAATGATTTAAGGATGTGACACATATTCAAGTTTCTTCTATATAAGTATTGATGCACAAATATTCATGTATGAAAAACTTTGTATTGTATGAATGCATCATTACATAATACTAATCATTGTGTGCAGATACAACACTTTTTCATAATAAAAAATTGTATTATGAAGGAATCGTCATTACAAGAAGAAGAAAGGTACTCATCCAGATACAAAATGGAGCTTTGAAGCTCAAAAAATATAGGAAGACAACTAGGCCATAAGTGTCGTACAATTCAGGAAGAAGATAAGTACATAAGACACTATGATAAGAAGATATTTTCAAAATTTCCTTGGTAGGAATATTGGTTTACAAAAATAAATTATTCATCATTCTGGTAGAGAAAGACACAATTCAATATCAACAACGTTAGGCAATGTAAGGCACAATTTAGTATCAAGAGATTGCATATCAGAAGCAGTACCATTGGGAATTCCTTGAAGATGTTGCACCATATTGTGCTCCTTTTATTTCTCAAATTGATCCATTCATCTCTTCAGGATCGCAATTTCATCAACATGCATCGATTCACTTGCAACTAGGAATACCATCTTTGTATATTAGCTTCCTCATCCCAAGAAGAAAAATTCCCAAACCTACCTTTGAAGTCTACAAGTTCCTATTGTTGAGACTCAATTGTTTCATAAATCCTAGCAATTGATGCATTAACTTACTGAAGATGGGTTTCCTTTGCGACAAACATATGAAAACTAGAGTGAAAATAGGAAAGATCAAGGGTTCTATGTTGACTGAAGGTTGTAAGAAACCCATAAATAGATTTAAAAATTTATTGTCTGTGCCAAGTGAAGGGACACATAATAAAATTTCATTTATGTTTGAATCGACAAACAATGCATGTCAATTAAATTAAGAAGATTGCACTCAAAGAACAAATACTGCTATATCTCGTGAGTACATGGGTCATAAATGAAATATTGAACCTCGTGAAATATCATTGCATCAAGTATGTCAAGTAAATGGTGTATGCTAATGTTATGTCAAGATATTACAAAGTTAAATTATAGATGGAGATATGTGCAACCACTGGAAAATTTAATGGCATACCTCAATGAAGACTTTATTTTTGAAAGATGTGTGAAATCACATTAATGAAGATGAAGTCAATAAGGGAAAACAATCATTTATATTCACTAAGATGCAGATTTATTATGAAAAATTATCTGCGACATGGCAGATATAGTTTGCTGCAGTAGAAGTCACATTGAGAAGCATGAATCCATGGGGCGTCTAACACTCAGAAGGATAATCCCTTTTCCATTGATGTCGAAGGGGGGGGGGGGAATACTAAATTCTGAGGATATATTTTAGGTAGATGCGGGCTTTGCGCAAAATACAAGAACAAAGAATCAAATGGCATGAACACAGGGGGGCAAGTTGTGCGCAAAAGAAAAAGAGCTCACATTCAAGGGGAGCTTAGTTTTAGTTGGTGTTGGCATCAATACCAAAGGGGGAGATTATTGAACTTTGGTGTTTTTATTGATGTCAAAAAAGAAACATTTTGATGATGTCAAACTAAAGCATGAAGTCTTGAAAATTGTTGAACTTAGGTATTACATTTAATGATTTCTAGTAAGAGGCTAGTTTGAAGACATGTATAGAAATGTGTATACAATCCTCAGCAATGCGCAAGATACATCAAGTAATGGTTCTATATATAAGTAAATCCAATTTGAAGAAGTAAATAGATAATAAGTGTACAAGATTCCGATGTGTGCAAATCCCTTCAAGACATGGAACCCATATGCATAAATACCACCAAGTCATTGAACTCAAGTGCGCAAAATCCCACGAGGCTGAATTATCAAAATATATATGCCAACGAAAGATAGAAAGATGCGGATAGCTTAACGAAGAAGTAAGGAACAAGGGGTGTCACCGATTTAAAGGAACCCCAACTTATGGACACATCTTTTAAGAATAAATAGTATAAATAAGAAAGAGACGGAATTATTTATGTAAGTTTGAAGATGAAGAAGATGTCATGTTTTTATTTGGAAAGATTTGAATTATTCGAGTATCAATGGCTCATTGATTCAAAAGAAGCATATACAAAAAAGAGTTGAATGTGCAAAAGCATGAAGAAGAGTTGTACATAGTGCACAAACTAGAGAGATACTCAGCACTAAGATGTGTGAAGGAGACATACAATAAGAGAATATTGCAAAATATGCATATCATAGAAGTTGTTGAGGGTTGAATATCCCAGATCGCAGATTATTGAAAGAACAGATAGAAAAGGATTGAGATACTCTCATGTCAGTTCCCGAATTTAGCAAGTTATTGTTCGCACAGAGGATAGGTGTCCTTACAAATTGGTGCTTGTTTGTGGGATTGGTGTCCCAATCATGTTGGTGCTCACATTTTGGAGATTGGTGTATCCCTTTGTAAACAAAAATTATGTATATATATATATACACACACAAAGTATTTGTGCACTGGTGTCTCTTATTGTTTTGACTGGAATATAAATTGGTGCATAATTTTTTTAAAGTGAAATTTTGTATAATCTGCACATTATATTGATTCACCCCCCCCCCCCCCCCCCCCCCCCCCCCGCCTCAGCATATATAATAATTCCAACACAAGAGTTGATGGATCATTCCAAATCGTTGCTATCTCTACAAATAAAACAATGATTATGTTTCTCACTTGTTAATTTTATGTTCCTATGAGGTGGAGGTGTGGTCATTGGTGGATCATATTTTAAATCCTTCTATAACGTGGAAGAAATTGAGTATAGATGAATGTGTGTCGACATGGTTACATGATTTTTTTGTTAAGTATTATGGAGCTTTTCCAAGTATTTGGACTCACTATATATAATGGGCTTGCAATTTGTATATTTTAAAAGAAAAATTATTCCAGTTGATGTGATGAAATTCTCATTGAAAAATTATGCAAGGATTACAAGGTGGATGCCAATAAAAAAAATAGGAGAATATCGATTATGCCTCATCTTTAACCTAAGATTTCATGAGGCTATTTTGATGGTGCTAGCCAAAGAATTTTTAGAATAATCAAACCCATAGTATTACCCACTGAGACATTAATTCATTTATTTTTGTCTTATTTGCCTAGTCCATGAGTCCCACCATGTGCAAGTTGCTAATTGCCTATCCATAGAGGTCAAACTTGCCATCTTTGACTCATGTAGCACCTGGGAAAGCCTTAGGAATCAAATATGCTTTATTCCTAGCCTCCTAGGCGCCCTTCTGCTTTTTCTGCTTTATTGACTGCTTTTTCAGTGTTTTAAGGCACATAGGAAAGCAAGACTAGGTGAGGTGAACTTGTTTTTTGCCCCTTTCATCCTCCACTCTTTCCTCCATGCAAAATAATGCATGAGCTACCATTTCACCACTCATTAGCTTGCCCATGCACCCTTGCCAATTCGTGAGCCTCATGACAAATTTGGGATCATCTTTTTACACCTATGGGGGATTTGCCTATTTTGGGTAAGCCTGCTTTATGCTAGTTTTGGATGCCTCCTTATGCATTCGACCTATTGATGTATTCTATATATTCAGAAAACTATGTTATTACAGGGTTGACTATTGTACACTGAGTTAATATAATTTTGTGTTACAGCTCCATTTTCAGTCTCTATTGTTGACAATTTTGCATGATCAATTGTAATTTGTTGTGAGTGAAATTAATCTATTGCTGGTCAGAATTTCTACAAGAATGTTGCTCATGTGTGGAAAAGGTGCAATGTTATATGTAATTAAAGTCCATTATTTCTTCATTCATTAATCCTCGAAACATGACACTAACACTAAGGCCAAATTCTTGGCCTTATGGACCCTTCTCCATTTCACATGTAAGGAGGGAATTTCCAAAAATCAAGTCATGGGTGACTCTAAACTAGTGATTGATTGGGTATGTAATAAGTATGAGGTGATTAATGCTAACCTTGCACCCCTTCTTTAGTAAATACAAAACATTCTCCATCGATTCCAATGATATTCTTTCAAGCATATCTACATGGATTTAAATCAAAAGGCGGATAACTTATCCCAAAAACATCTAGAATTGTAGCCTAGTTCATTTGGATTCTATGAGTATTGGGATGGCTAGGAAATGGATACCATGGAATTTCATTTTTAAATTTTTTATTCAAGTGAAATGCCATAATTTTTTGTCTTTATCCTTGATTTATGAAGTTTTTGGCATGGGGCTACAACCGATTTGTATAAGTTATTCTTTTTTCTTATCACCTTGAAAAATGTTGCTTATTTCAAAGAAAGAAAGGTTGCAAATTATTATAAAGCAATTTATATTTTGGGTTATGGATAGTGGATATGACTGGTGAAATGTTTTACTCATAGAAATATTCATTATTTGGACAACTAAACCAAAACACGTATATCCATATTTTTTTACTGTTGGAAACGACAATATGGACAGTGATCAAACTCACATGACACAGGGTTGATTCTTGTCTGCTACCATTATACCCCTAGGTGCACCCACATAATATGCAAGCATGGGGCACGAGCTAATCAAGGTTTGAACCTGTGACCTCTTTACAATGTGTCATATCATTTCACTTATTTTCCAATTGATCTACACCCTTGTGGGCATAATATATATATATATATATATACCAACGATCATTATAATCCAAAAAATGGACATCTCCTCAAGCAATGTAAAGACCAAATGTAGATTAAAAATGACCATCTCAACAACCACCATAAGGCATGTGCAATAGGAGAACAAGAAGGGTTGTTAAAGGTAGCAAGTCCCTACCTTAAAAATTTGATTACTATGTAATGGTTAAAAGAGCGGATCATAAATTTTGAGAAAATGGATATATACAAGAGCGGTAGGAAGACTTCATGTGATCTTATAACTTTTGAGTGGTATGTCTTGCATAATTTTGTTAACCAGTACACAATGATTGAATCCCAATTTTGGAATAAGATTTAAATTGTTTTCTTAGAACTAAAATTGTTTTATGAAAATGAAAACAAACATAGTCTAAGAATTGATTGTTAAGTGAATAAATATAAGATCTATATTGAATGATCACTCTCTAGTTTTTCAAGATTTGTCTGTTTGACGTGATTTTGGCAATTAATTTGAAACGTAGATTATTTTTTTAAAATTATGAAGCGGCCAGCTTTGTATTTGTAATTACTCCACATCTATAGATTGTCATAGATGTTAACAACAAAGGATCCTATCAAGGGCTTGGTATTATTCAACAACTCGATCTTGATTTTTCAAATATGTAGTGGAAGCTATGGACATGCCATTGTTAATAAGATCCATCTAGTGGATAAGATCTATGAAAAACAGATAAAGTATATGAGATCTAGCCCTCATAACTTGTTTTAATGCCCAAAATGTCGAACTTATCCATGACGAGCTCAAATTCCTGGAAGATTAAAGAATATTGGTTGGAAGCATACATTTCCATATGATGCCTCTGGTCTACGCATGATTGTAAAGGATATGATTAGAGACCATTCTTGTAAGGAATTGATCTGAGTGTACCCATAGACTTGTTGAACAAGAGATTTCATTGTATCGATGGCCTTTCTCAATGACGAAGGTAGATCACAGAGAAAAATAAAACTATATGGCACAAGGTATTGGGCGAGTTCTATCATGAATCTTATTATTATTTCTATTGATTATTGTGATTATTAATTATTGATTCTTAATTCCAATGCATTTTTCATCCTTTTGTCATCCAAGACAAGACGTTTTTTACTAAATCCATCTTTGAACTAGCTCACCAACGAACCACCTTAAGCAAGTTGTTACCAAGAAATAGTATGGTTAAAGTTGTTACCAAAACCATAAATCAATGCATATTGCATCTTTAGCTCTAAGGGGTTTTGAATTTTGGCACATTAAAAGGACTGAGCCTACATAAAGCATAAATTTGGTCAGTGAAGGAATATAAAAATAGTTTTTAAACAATGTGGATATCCAATGAAAAGGACACTAGAATCCCCCATTTAATTGTAATGAAACCTTGGAATTCGTTGTCAGCTTCATGATATACTCTTCAACACCCCATATAATGTGATTCTCCCTTCTCTCAACAAACAGGTGGTTAGTCAATAATTAGAATTATGAGGACAAATAGTTTTAGTGATCGCCTTGGATAAAATTGATATATTGTTTTGTATTTGGAACAAAGCAGATCTTCTACCAGTGTGGCACCTTGTCTAACATTTATTTCTTCCCCATATTACCTTAAAGCATTGGTAGACTATGCAGTTCAAAAATGGAATATGTCTTGAGCACTTGGTTTCTCACTCAAGAAAGTGATCAACATCTGAGCACTTTCTTTCTCACTCAAGAGAAATCAAATTATTTATTATAAAATTTAAGAAAACTCATGTCTTTAATGACCTACCATACACTGTAGTCGTCGTTATTCCTCAACCACACATGACATCATTCAGGGCGAGCATTATGAAAATCATGTAGTCAAGGATCTTAGTTAGTGCAATCATAAAATGGTTTGTAATTACCGCTCGAAATTGGTTCAAACATAAAATGGGTTGTGTTATAACTAGATCTTGTTCTTAGTTTATCTGTTCTTTTTGTCATAATTTTCAACCGTTGGTTTAAAATGATTTTACATTTTATGTTGATTTTAAGAACTTTTGACAATCAGTAAATTTTGTTGGATTTAATGCTTTTAATGTTTGAATTATTTCAATAATTTAATTTTAAGGTTTTTCTTTTGGGATTATTAGTTAATATGTATATCTTTAAGCTTTCAAAAGCTTATAATAAAAGTTTATTCCAAGTTTTCTTTATAATCTAACCCTCATTTTTGGGTCCTTTGTCAAATATTTTCATGAGGAGATTCCTGTAGCAGCTCTATTTTTCCTGTTTTTGTCATTATCATTGGGAGCATATTAAGAGGTGATGGAAACCAATTCGGGAAAACCAAAAGAGGTTTGTTTTCACAACAGACTCATTCAAAAAAACCTCTCTCATTTTTTCAACAACTATTATCCTTTGAGAGATTCAAATTCATCTTTGTGGCTGATTTTCAGGGTTTGAATTATTTAATAATTTCTTGTTTTAGTCACAAATTTCCAGCATGTATTCCGATCAATTGAAGGGGAATTTTTAAAAACCAAGAGAGGTTTTTGTTCATAACAGACTCATTTAAAAACACCTCTCTAAGTTTTTACACAGGTGTCCTGGATCGAGAGATATGAAGGCGTCTTTGAGACCCAAATTTTCATAAATTCACCAAATTTCCTCAAATCCAATTTGCTATTTTTGGGTTAATTGTCTTTAAAGATTTTGAGTTATCATGTAACTAATTGATGTAACTGTTTCAAATTTCGACCTAGAAGGTAGTTATGGAACTACTTTACCTTTGTAATGATAAAAGGAAGACAAAGATACAGTTTTGGTGGGATTTTTCACTCAAGGAGAGGCTTTTGGAGATTTGATTTCTCAAGCTAGCATTTATAATTCTTATGTAAGTGGATGGCTGTTATTGATTATATATAAACTGATAAGCCCTTTTACCTGCCATGTTTTTTCATTTCTGATCTGGTTGATTGCTCAGTCTACAATTTCATTTCCTTTTTAAAGGTATATTCATGTAAATGCTTGTAGCCTGTGGGTGGAATTAGTATTTCATGTGTAATGTTTATGGCTTACTGGGATGTGTTTGATCCTTAGTTTATCCAACTTGCATGATTCAGTTTTGTATTAGCTTGTGGATGTTTATTTCCTCCTTGTTGATGAATTTTTTAAAACCAAAACCCTAAAAACCAATTTTATTCTATTTCATTTTGAGATTGTGTTAGCTTGTTCTTGTGGTAGTCTAGGAACAATTTCTAGCACTAACATATTTGGCGCCATTGCCGGGGATGAAGCTGAAGTATATCTTCCTTGGGATATCATTATTCATCTAATTTTGAGAGGTGAACAAAGTCAGAAAATATTTTAGACTACAACTTTTCATCGGTGACTCCACAATTAAATATTCCACTGCAAGGAGAATTTTGTAGATGGAAAAATGAAGAACCCAAATGGAAAGACTGGGTACCAGCTTGTTACTTTCCTCCATGAGGTTTTGTTCTTATTCATCATTTCTTTCCTGTCTTTCCCATTGCATGTAAAAGAATTATTTTTTGTTTTTTCTATTCCGATGATCGTAAACCTTCAGGTACATGTCCCTCTTTGGAAGAAGAAAGTCTGCATTCTTCTTGTTTTATTGATGTTGATCCTATTCCTTCATTTCAAATACATGTACAACATGATATACATATACCCATATATCTTGAACCTGATTATTCTGGTCATCTTGTAGAGAATAAAGTTGATCTATTACCTTCTACCATCACTGCTGAAACTTGCAAATAGCTTGTTGAACCTCATTTTCAACTCATGGATTTTCAGTCTAGACTCAAACAGAATATGTTTAAACCTCTTAGGCTGCCATCTCTTTTACATCCTTACCCTTCCTACTTTGTTGAATATCTTCCCCATTTTACTGGAAAATACCATATTACAGCAGAGAAGCATTTAAGATCTTTTCATAATTTCATTGATAATTTTGAGGATGCTATCATGAGGTTATTTTCGAAATCCTTTGTTGGAGATGCTGGGTTTTGGTTCTGAAATTTAAAAGCTGATTCAATTGGATCATGGGAAGAGTTACATGATGTCTTTTTGAAGTATTGGGGTAAGAATAAATCTTATGATCAATTTCTTTCCGAATTTTATAGTTTGAAAAGGGAGAATGATGAGCCAATTACTAAATTTAATTGGAGGTTTCAAAGTTTTTATATCAGTATGCCTACGGAGATCAAACCTTAGGAAAAACTTGCTATGGTATATTATGTTATGGCTCGACATTCAGATCTTGTCTTTTTCCTGTTAGAAAAGAAATCATCATCTTTAAGACAATTGTTTGAGGATGCCAAAGGAGTGGAGGAGAACATCCGAGCTTGCAAAATGCTTCGAGATCAGGCTCATGTTGAAGATAGACAAACTTATGAACAGGAAGAAGAACATAGGTATCATTCATATTTAAGATAGTTTTCTTCATCATTTTCAGATTTTCATATGAACAAGGATATAAATGACACTTGTGTTGATTCTTCATATCAGTTTGCTGACTTTTTCGATGATAATATACTTTCAGTGGATTATGGTAGAAATTTCCTAGTTCCTGCTATGAGATTATCATGTTATGAAGAAGAAGTTGTTGCTCTTCAACCTCTTACTATTGATATAAGAAATAAGTTGTCATTCTTGTCTTATGGTCACTTTCAGAATTTTATTTGTTCAAGTTTTGATGAAGGGTTTTATTTAAAGGTCGAGAAGCAGTTTGAAGAGCCCTTGGTTTCCATTCTTGAGCCAAAGTTTAAAAAGAAGAACAATGGAGAGGAAGAGAATGCTTCACTTTATGATGAATATAATGAAGACATTGAAGTTTTAAATCGAAAATTTCATGATCCTGTGGATTCTTGGATGGAGTTGTATTTTTCAAAGGTTTCTAATGCTCCAGCTTTTGGCATACTTCCCATTTCCAGTCATAAGTATCAGTTGCCTACAGACTCTTTATTGCATTTATAACATCTTTTGTGGGTTTTCTCAAACAGAAGCATGCATGGAATTATGATTCTCATTCAAATGGTTTCTTGGCTTCACTGGAAGTATTATTACACTTGATTGGGTTGTTTCCTTCGATTAGAAGTAGGAGTAAATAGTAGAATAAGCTCGCTATACGAGCATGTGGATTCTTTTCAGTATGCTGGTTTGTAGCAGTATTTTATCATTTCAGAGGTATGTGTTCATAGTTTGAGAAAGCTGCAAAGATTTGGTAAATGACTCCATCACCCAATGAATAAGGCACAAGGTCTACAGGTTCTTGAAGCCTCACAAGGAGGACTTCATCCCGCAGCAAGAGCCAAATGTTATAACTAGATCTTGTTCTTAGTTTATCTGTTATTTTTCTCCTAATTTTCAACCGTTGGTTTAAAATGATTTTACATTTTATGTTAATTTTAAGAACTATTGACAATCAGTAAATTTTGTTGGATTTAATGCTTTTAATGGTTGAATTATTTCAATAATTTAATTTTAGGGTTTGTCTTTTGGGCTTATTAGTTAATATGTATATCTTTAAGCTTTCAAAAACTTATAATAAAAGTTTATTCCAAGTTTTCTTTATAATCTAACCCTCATTTTTGAGTCCTTTGTCAAATATTTTCATGAGGAGATTCCTGTAGCAGCTCTGTTTTTCCTGTTTTTGTCATTATCATTAGGAGCATATTACGAGCTGATGGAAACAAATTCTGGAAAACCAAAACTGGTTTTTGTTCACAACTGACTCATTCACAAAAACCTCTCTCAGTTTTTCAAAACCTATTATTTTTTGAGAGATTTGAATTCATATTTGTGGCCTATTTTCAGGGTTTGAATTATTTAATAATTTCTTGTTTTAGTCACAAATTTCCAGCACGTATTCCGATCAATTGAAGGGGAATTTTTAAAAAACAAGAGAGGTTTTTGTTCATAACAGACTCATTTAAAAACACCTCTCTTGATTTTTTTCACAAGTGTCCTGGATCGAGATATATGAAGGCGTCTTTGAGACCCAAATTTTAATAAATTCACCAAATTTTCCCAAATCCGATTTGTTATTTTTGGGTTAATTATCTTAAAATATTTTGAGTTATCATGTAACTAATTGATGTAACTATTTCAAATTTCGACCTAGAAGGTAGTTATGGAACTACTTTACCTTTGTAATGATAAAAGGAAGACAAACATAAAGTTTTGGTGGGATTTTTCACTCAAGGAGAGGCTTTTGGAGATTTGATTTCTCAAGCTAACATTTATAACACTTATGTAAGTGGATGACTATTATTGATTATATATAAACTGATAAGCCCTTTTACCTGTCATGCTTTTTTATTTCTGATCTAGTTGATTGCTCAGTCTACAATTTCATTTCCTATTTAAAGGTGTATTCATGTAAATGCTTGTAGCCTGTGGGTGGAATTAGTATTTCATGTGTAATGTTTATGACTTATTGGGATGTGTTTGATCCCCAGTTTATCCAACTTGCATGATTCAGTTCTGTATTGGCTTATGGATGTTTATTTCCTCCTTGCTGATGAAGTTTTTAAAACCAAAACCCTAAAAACCAATTTTATTCTATTTCATTTTGAGATGGTGTTAGCTTGTTCGTGTGGTAGTCTGGGAACAATTTCTAGCACTAACAGGTTGTAATAATGATAATTTCATGTTAATATGACTCCCTATAGGTGATCATGGTCATTATGGCAGTGGCACTATATAGGTGGTGAAATTTAAAATGGGACAATCATCGATGGTGATGGTATCATAAACAGAACCTTTGGACTGTGTCACGATGATAAGGAAATTGTTGAGTATATAGTTTTCATTGATGTCAAAGGTGTTCACGAATGACAAAGGAATAACCAGTGGATATGATGGCAGGACAAACTTAGTGAAAGACTAAAGTAGTGATGGCATGGCATGCCATAGTTGAGGATGTGGCATGACACATATGATGGCATCGCATGGCATAGTTGAGGATGTGGTATGACACATATGATGACATGGAATATGATGGTGTCCTAATGATAATGAAAGACTAAGGTAGTCATGGAAAAATTTCTTATGAAGTACAAAGGATATGCAAAAGATACCATGGCAGAGTTAATGCAGCATAAGTCAAAGTAAATATGAAATCACACGATGATGAGGCTGCATAGTTATCTGCATGAGATCTGATGAATGAGGATCGGTTTTTGTATAATCCACAAAAGATCAAGACGGACGGTGGGGATTGAGTCCACGGACGAATATCTGGTGGTCCAAGAGAGATCAGTGATGAAAGTTGCAAGGGAGATAACAGATCTACAAAGATCTGTGAAATTCGCGCCAAAAAGTAAATCGATGGTCGTGCAGAAGGTGGAAAAGAACCGATGGTTGGAAAGATTGTGGAGGAAAATTTGCTGGGAGGAAACTTTGGAAAGCTGGTCGGGCATCCCACAACCCGCATCCCGCAAGATGCATGCAGAAGGAAAGTTGCGGGGATTCAACTTTGGAAATTTGGTCGGGCATCCCACAATATGGAGAATGATGGTCATGGGAGAGACCACATGAGATCAACCATGCAGAAGTGTTGCTGCGGAAAAATGATTGCAGAATGACAATTGAGGAATTGATCTAAGTGTACCCATAGACTTGTTGAACAAGAGAGTTCATTGTATCGATGGCCTTTCTCAATGACAAAGGTAGATCACAGAGAAAAATAAATCTATATGGCATAAGGTATTGGGCAAGTGCTATCATGACTCTTATTATTATTTCTATTGATTATTGTAATTATTGATTATTGATTCTTAATTCTAATGCATTTTTCATCCTTCGGTCATCCAAGACAAGATGTTTTTGACTAAATCCATCTTTGAGCTAGCTCACCAACAAACCACCTTAAGCAATTTGTTACCAAGAAATAGTATGGTTAAAGTTGTTACCAAAACCATAAATCAATGCATATTGCATCTTTAGCTCTGAGGGGTTTTGAATTTTGGCACATTAAAAGGACTGAGCCTACTTAAAGCATAAATTTGGTGAGTGAAGGAATATAAAAATAGTTTTTAAACAATGTGGATATCCAATGAAAAGGATGCTAGCATCCCCCATTTAATAGTAATGAAACCTTGGAATTCATTGTCAACTTCATGATATACTCTTCAACACCCCATATAATGTGATTCTCCCTTCTCTCAACAAACAGGTGGTTAGTCAGTAATTAGCATTATGAGGATGCATAGTTTTAGTGATTGCCTTGCATAAAACTGAGATCTTGTTTTGTGTTGGGAACAAAGCGGATCTTCTACTAGTGTGGCACCTTGTCTAACATTGATTTCTTCCCTGGATTACCTTATAGCATTGGTAGATTATGTAGTTCAAAAATGAAATATCTCTTGAGCACTTGGTTTCTCACTCAAGAAAGAGATCAACATCTAAGCACTTGCTTTCTCACTCAAGAGAAATCAAATTATTTATTATGAAAGTAAAGAAAACTCGTGTCTTTCATGACCTACCATACACTGTAGTCATCGTTATTCCTCAACCACACATGACATTTTTCAAGGTGAGCATTATGAAAATCATGTAGTCAGGGATCTTAATTAGTGCAATCATAAAATGGTTTGTAATCACCGCTCGAAATTGGTTCAAACATAAAATGGGTTGTAATAATGATAATTCCATGTTCATATGATTCCATATAGGTGATCATGGTCATTATGGCAGTGGCACCATATAGGTGGCAAAATTTAAAATGGGACAATCATCGATGGCAATGGTATCATAAACAAAACCTTCGCACTGTGTCCCGATGATAAGGAAATTGTTGAGTATATAGTTTTCATTGATGTCAAAGGTTTTCACGAATGACAAAGGAATAACCAGTGGATATGATGGCAGGACAAACTCAGTGAAAGACTAAAGTAGTGATGGCATGGCATGGCATAGTTGAGGATGTGGCATGACACATATGATGGCATCGCATGGCATAGTTGAGGATCTGGTATGACACATATGATGACATGGAATATGATGGTGTCCTAATGATGATGAAAGACTAGGGTAGTCATGAAAAATTTGCTTATGAATTACAAAGGATAAGCAAAAGAAATCATGGACGAGTTAAAGCAACATAAGTCAAAGTAAAGACGAAATGGCACGATGATGAGGTGGCATAGTTATATGCATGAGATCCGATGAATGAGGATCGATTTTTGTATAATCCACAAAATATCAAGATGGATGGTGGGTATTGAGTTCGCAGACAAAGGTCTGACAGTCTAGGAGAGATCCGCGATGAAAGTTGCAAGGGTGATAACAGATCTACAAAGATCTGTGACATCTGCACCAAAAAGTAAATCGACGATCGTGGAGAAGGTGACAAAGATTCGATGGTTGGAAAGATTGCGAAGGAAAAGTTGCGGGGAGGACACTTTGGAAAGTTGGTCAGGCATCCTGCATCCCTCAAGCCGTAAACTGCATGCCAAAGGAAAGTTGCGGGGAGGAAAATTTAGAAATTTGGTCGGGCATCCCACATCCCGCATCCTGCAATATGGAGATTGAAGGTCATGGGATATCCTACATGAGATCAACGGTGTGAAATTGTTGCTGTGGAAAGACGATTGCAGAATGACAATTGTAGAAAGAAGTTTGCGGGAAGTCAAAAGCGGACAATCGGCATCCCGCATCCCGAAATCTAGAAATCAACGGTCATGAAAACACCCAACGAAGATCAATGGTGGGGAATCATTGGTGATTTAATATTGGTGTGAAAAGGAGACTTTGAGGTGGGAATCTATATGTTATATCGACGGTCTGGAGATACTTAGAAATAGGATCAATGACCCTGATTAAAACTAGAAGATAATATTGTAGAAGGAAGATGGATAGTATGGAAGCACTTGTAAACGTTGGACAGAGGTGTGGAAATGGTTTCCAAGCTACGGAAATGATTTCTGAGGTCAGGATCAATGGAAGAACTTGAAAGGATTTTCTGGAAGGTGAAGATCATGTTGTGTGAGAAAAACATGTATAGATGAGCCTACAATGAAGATAGCTTGCAGAGGAAGAAAAGAATCCCACAGGCGTGAGAAAAAGAAAAGCTTGAAGGTCTGAGCCTGATGTAGATCAGAAGTGATCAAGGTGTGATCAATATGCTCACAAGTGATCAAGACGGGAGCTCATAGATCAGAAGTGATCAAGACATTTTTAATTAATTATTTAATTAAAAATCATTAGTCACATATTGTTGAAAAAGTATGACAATCAGATTTGAAAGGGCGTGATTGTGAAAGGGTATGTTTCCTGAATAAAGAGATGTGTCTGTAGGAAACATGAAGACACTTATACGCAGGAGTATGAGTGAGAAAAGGGTCCGTTTCATTGAGATCGATGTAGCCATATCATAATATAGAGACCAGTGGGTGTGATAGAGAATGGAGGGAGAAATAAATCTAACATGTTACATAAAACATATTAGGGTGGTAGGGTGGAGCTAGGGTAGGAAACAAGCCTACAGGGGGTTGTTGCCTCCTGCTAGCAGAAGCTGGTAAATAGGGTGTAGGAGCATCATGTCAGTCGTAGCTGACAAAAAAGGGTGTCATAGCATCCTTTCAGTAGCAGCTGATAAACCAGGGGGTTGTATCCTCCTTCCAATTGGCATTGGTAAATAGGGTGTCATAGCATCCTTTCAGTTGAATTTGATAAACAAGGGGGTTGTAGCCTCCTTCCAATTGCTATTGGTAATCAAGACGTAATACCATCCTTGTCTGTAGCAGCAGGAAAAACTATTTGTAAATAACAATTTTGCAGTAATAGGACGTATTGGTGGTTTACCCTATTGGGCTTCCACGTTAAAATTATGTTATGTGTATTCTTGGTTTTATGTGTTTCTAATGATAGATTTAAAAGTGGTTAAAATAGTAAAAAGTCAACAATACCGATTCACCCCCCCCTAGTATTGACCAATAAACCAACAATTGGTATCAGAGCGGGTTCCTTCACTACATTTTAACCACTAGAAGGAATATCCCATTAAAACCACTATGGATCAACAAGAAGATATTTACACAGTAAATGGATCTCCAATACTTGGAAAACAAGAATACATATTTTGGAGTACAAGAATGAAAATTTATCTGAAGGCATTGGGACATGATGTATGGAATTCAGTGATCATCGATTACTTCCCACCAAAGAGGATAAGGACTCTAACTCAAAAGAAATATAAGAAAAGTAACTCAATGGAAATGGCTTCAATCCTTGATGGATTACCTGATGATATCAAAGAGAAGATAGGTGAATGTAACTCTGCAAAGGAACTTTGGGACAAGATAAAAGACCTCTACTCAGTTGAGCAAAGAGCAGAAGAAAGACTTTCTTTTCTCGAGGATGTTAGTGAAGATGAAGAAAATTTATTTATAGGGACAACAAACTCAGATGAGGAATCAAAAGTGGACATAGAAATACATGGTTGTCGTGGATGAAATTGAAAAGTGTAGGAAAAAGAACAAAGTATTGAAAGCAAATTGTCAAAATATCAAGAAGAGAAGAAGTCAAAAGAAGAGGAAGTCAAAACCCTCCAAGAAGATCTACGCAATTCAAGACAACAAGTGTTGGCTAGTATGAAAGAGGTCAAGAGCTTAAAACAAGAAGTTGTTGAATTCAAGGAAGAAGTAAAGCATCTAAAAAATCAGCTGACTGTTAGTGAGAATTTCAAGGAAAGTACTGAAGCTCTTAATAAATTCCTCAGCTTACAAAGATATCCTAGGGATAAAACAGGCCTTGGATATAATCATAAAGGATCAAGCTCCATCAGTCATGAAAATGTTGAAAATGTTAAATGTCAACATGATGCCTCCAATGATACACCCAGGAAGTAGAAGAATCACAAGGAATTAAATTCCAGTTATCATAATTCTGTTCATCCTCCCAAGATGAAAAATTTTAGAAGACATGCAAAAGAAAAGAGTCACTACAAGCAAAAAAACTAGATATTCTCTAAACATACATTCTATGGATATTGTCCTTGCTGTCACAAGTTTGGTCACAAGGCTGATGATTCTAGAATCAAAGAAAAAGATGAAGGGTTCTTAAGGAAAAAAGACTCCAAAATCTCTAATATCAAAAGACATATTTTGTGTTTCATATGTCACAATATTGGACACTTTGCAAGACATTGCAAGAACAGTACATGCATACCTTCCAAGGAAACTCATAAGAAGGTATGGAAGATGAAAATCAAGAAACAAAGAAATGAGAAAACAGTAAGAAGAATACCTCATGGAAAGATATGGAGAAGAAAGGGAAACTCCAAATATGTAGAAGAAGTAGAGATTTCAAACATCAGTGAAGTCTCCAAATATAACGATGAGCATAATAGAGACATAATTAAGGATGACATCCTTTATGAGGAAAAGCAAGATGGAGATATAAAAGAATACACCGATAAAGATGAAGGGGATGAAGAAGGATACAGTGATGACTGTGGGATCCTTTTCCTAAAAGATCTCTCATGGTTTAAAGAAAACCCTGGAAATAACATTAGAAGGGATCTTATACTCGGGGGGAGTTAAAGTCAGAAAATTCCAATTGGTATATAAAAAAAAATTCAATTGGTATCTAATGTTGAAGTATATTGAAAGATATATTCTTCAAAGATGATGGGTGATCAAGGTTAGTGTATGGATGACACAGAAAGTGTGAAAATATGCTTGGTTCAAAGAAACTGTCTTTTGGAAATGCACGCCAGTTGGTGTCCTTGGGAAAATAATTTTGTCTGGTGACATGGGTCTGTTCATGAGCTAATAAAATTCATTAGAAGATATGGGGATGTTATTTGGTTATATGTATATCCATTAATGGTCTTATATTTCCTCTTGTAGTCACATATATGAAAAACAAATCTTCCAAAGATTGAGAAAAAACTATGTTTTTTCTTAAAGAAGAATTATGCCTGCATAGTGAGAAAAACCAGGTACAGGAAATTAAGAGGCAGTTTTGAAATGCATGCCAGAGGTTGTGGTGGAGTTAATAAATTCATACGAGAGTGTGAGTTTGTTCTTTGATGAATTATCCCTATATCCATGGTTTCATATTTCCATATAGGTGTCACACGTGAGAAATATAAAATTGCAAAATCATGAAAAGTATGTTTTTGTTGTCTGAACATTAGTAACAGGAAGTCTGCAAGGCCATTTTGAAATGCACACCAAAGGTTGTTCCTGTGCAAATAAATTTGTCCAAAAACATGAGTTTGTTATTTGGTGATCAGTCCATCTAGCCATGGTTTTAGCTTCCTTTTTTATGGTCACACGTGCAAACAATAAATCTGCCAATTAGAAAAAATCATGTAAGCTACAGGAATAAAATAGGCATAAATATAATTGTTTATTTAATGAAACCTACAGGAATACAAACTAATAAACAGAGATACATAAGCATCAAAATAGAGTTATGATATTAGAAAGGGCGTGATGATTGAAGATGTGTGATGTTTAAATAAAAGAAGAATATATAAACAAGATCCATAAGAGGAAGAAGTATGCCTCTGGTGAGTGAAGTATGAATATCTAAGGAAGAAGAAAGATGTTTCAGTAGTCCAGTGCGCAGAAGAAGTATCTGTGATGTAAAGAGCATGAATATTTGAAGTAATAAAAAAGGACCAGATAATTAAAGCACAGTCTCAGCAGTTTAGATTGAAGATATATCTAAGTATAAGAACTTAAGTAAATGTTGAATTTTTGAGATGAATACTTGAAATAGCATGAAGACCAAAGTGTGTCCTCATTCAAGATGAAGAATGGCATGACAGAAGTTAGAGAATAGAAATGAAGCTATATCTGGAGTCCATATCCAAGCAGCAGAAGCAAGAAGGAACAAAATGCTTGGTTTTTATATGAAGATCTAAATGCAAATGCTTAAGGAATTCTAGTAAAAGCGGAAGCCAGTTGACTTACAGGAAAGATAGACCATTAGATATGGCAGCAAGAACAAAATTTAAAACAAACATGTATCCTAGACAGAAAATGGAAGTGTGTGGGAAAATGCTGGGTGTAAACGCTATCACAAAAATGTTGACAAAGTAGAGGAAGTACAATGACAGAGAAATTCCATGGATCTATCAGTTAAGCTATCATTCAAGAACTTGTTGCAAGATATCAAGTGTTAATATAAAATACAATACATTGATTAAATAACACATTTCAGTTAACAAATGGGAGATATGATGATAGGGGGAGCTGTCAGAAAGTAGAAAAACAGGAAATCCTATATCAAAATAGGTACAGCATTGGTATAACAGGTTATCCTTTTCATTGTTGTCAAAGGGGGAGAATGTTTAGAGGTTGCCATCAATGCCAAAGGGGGATATTGTTGAGTATATAGTTGGCATTGATGTCAAAGGTGTCATGCCCACTATATGCCAGTTAATTAAAACTTAACATGCAGAGTGGTAAACATAAATTATCAACTCGAGGAAGTCTTTTATTTCAAAGTTATCGTGCAAGATCTATGCAAGCACAATTTCTACCTACCACTGTTGATCTATTGGTATGCGATCGAAACTATTTGTAAACTAGATCACACCTGCTTGAAAAGAAATCAAACCTAATCCTATTCATAAAATCACACTGTAAATCTAATCACACTTGAAACAAGATCTATTCCTATGAAACAAGATCTGATTGCATAAATCTAAAATAAGTGTTGTGTTGGCCAACGATCTATCAAAATGACTTAATAGCAAAACACTATGATAAATCAAATGAATAAAAACATGAACTGAATAATTAAACAACTATGATAAATCTAATGCATGAAATCATGAATTAACAAATAACAGATCTATAAAATAAAACACCTACAATCAATACTACCAGCATCTGCTCAGGGAAGAGGGCCCTTCCTCCACTGAGCAGAGCTGGATCCCACAATAAAAGTCTACAACTCCAGAATTAAGAAACTGCCAGCATGTATTATCAGAATGGAAGGATTACAATAGATCTGGATCAAATCCTACATCATAACATTGTGTTCTCTCCTATCCTACATCTCATATCCTGCCTAATCTTCTTCTCAATGAGATTGATTACATATTTATACATAAAATTATCTCATGGAAATGAAGAACTGAACCCCCAACTTGTGATCTGCAACAGCTGAAACACAGTCGTAACTGTTGGCAACTTTGGAACCGACCGCAACACCAAATCTAGAAAATACCCTCTCAAAGAACCACCTGCATATCGCAAACTATAGCTTTGTTTGGAAAGTTCCTCACAATTTAGGTAAATGAGGATGTTACACACAAAACCCATGTCTCACATTTTTGAGATTCATTTCCATCTGCCCGCAAATAAAGACGTGAATCAAGGTGTTCTTATGTGGCATGCATTTTTGGTTAAGGCTGTAATAGCTAGCTATGAGCGTCCTGTGCGTGACAAATCACTACATAAACCACCATTAGTAAAATTATGCATAATAGTCTTCAATTCATCACAACTTATTTTAGCAGAGAATTTGGCGAAGGTTTTAGCGAAGATTTTGGCGGAATAGTGCTAAATTTAGCGGCGAATTTGGCGGAGTCACAGCTTATTTTAGCAGAGAATTTGGCGAAGGTTTTAGCGACGATTTTGGTGAAACAACGCTAAATTTAGCGGTGAATTTGGCAGAGTTACAGCTTATTTTAGTAGAGAATTTGGCGAAGGTTTTAGTGACGATTTTGGTGGAACATCGCTAAATTTAGTGGCGAATTTGGCGAACTCGCAGCTGCCGAAAAATGGACTCGCAGCTCGCAGCTGCCGGAAAATGGACTCGCAGCTGACGAAAAATGGACTCGCAACTCGCAGCTGATGTAAAACAGATTCGCAGCTGACGAAAAACGGACTCGCAGCTCGCAGTTGACGGAACGGGAAACGGGAAATGAACTCGCAGCTGACGGAATGGGAAACGGACTTGCAGCTAATGGAATGGGAAATGAGAAATGGACTCACAGCTAACGAAACGGGAAACGGACTGGCAGCTAAGGAAACGGGAAACGGGAAATGGACTCGCAGCTGACAGAACGGGAAACGGACTCGCAGCTAACAGAACGGGAAATGGGAAATGGCAATATTTTATGGTGTTGCAGCCTTTTGAACAGGAAACTTCTGAAGCCATTTTCTCCCAAAAGACGAACTATGTTGGGCTGAAATTTTGCACGCAGGTAGCTAACACTCTAATGCATCTCCACGCCAAAATTAGACAAACCCACATCACGAATTTCGAGAAAAATGCAAATCGGTTGTATATTATTATGGCCATTTTCTTGAAAACCGTGCACTGGATTGAGCTGAAACTTGCCACATTTGTTCATCTTGGTATTATGCACTTCTTATCCAAAACTCATGAGAATCTAATTTACCAATTGAAAGATATTCCCATTTCAATTTCTACACTTTTGAACATGAATAAAAATGTGTTATAGTTGAACTTTCTGAACTAATATTTCAAAAACTACAAACTGGGTTGGGCTGAAATTTTGCAAGTGGGTAAATACCATTATAGTACATCTCCTCACCAAAAATTAGACAAACTCATATCATGAATTTCGAGAAAAATGTGAATTGGATATAGGTGATGATGGTCATTTTCTCGAAAACCGTGCACTGGATTGAGCTAAAACTTGCCACGGTTGTTCACCATGTTGTTATGCATTCCTTGTCCAAATTTTATGAGGATCCAATTCGTGGTTTGTGAGCTATGCTCAATTCAAATTCAGCATTTTATGTGAGGAACAATATGCATGAGAAATATGAATGTGAATGGAAAACCAGCAAGCATAGTAGCTCCTCCCCCAAACTGAATAATTTGTCATGTCCTCATGCAAAAGAAGAGTTGTTATCTTAGTTGTAAACAACCATCTCCCCCAAACTAAGGATACATCATGTACTCATGCTTATTAAAACTCTTCAACGCAGAAAACAAGTTTTGCCTTGGATATACCTTCACCTTCTGAGATGCAGCAATGAAATGAGCTAGAAATAGATGGTTGGTCATGAAACCGTGGGATGAGCATGGCTTAACACTAACAATTGATGCTTTGGTTATGTGGATAGAAACCCTGTAATCATGAAATCTCATGTCCCCCAAAAAAACTTGGTTTGTTGCCATGTAAATATAAGCATGTTTTCCTAAAGGCTAGTCTGTCTTTCATTATTCTGGGAATATTTTCATATTGACAACAACATCTCTCATCCATTACGAATCACAACATCAAATATGCAAGGACCATGATAACAATTGTAAGCCAATGTGGGAATCACTGAACAATGAAACTCATACCTGTGAATGTATTCTCTGTTATCTGGCAGCATAGAATTCTACCACTATAAGTTCTCAAGAAGCAACAACAACGCCTTGTGTTCCTACAGCTAGTTCTTGTGTGACAGCAGTAGATCATTTTTTTCAATTTTCTAGGCTTCTTGAGATAATTAATGAATTCAGAAAACTCCCCAATCATTTTTGCTTGTACTTCAAGAGAACATTTTTAGTGAGAAAACAATCTGCAAACCTTGAATCTGGTCATAACTTGCTGCAAATTATTACAGGACTACCTTTTAAACTAAATGCAAAGCATGCCCTCATGCATCATTTCCTCAATTTGCAGCCATAGAGGATTTGTAGTTTCCACATGCATAAAAAAAAATCCCAAAGCTGGAAAGAACAACCTTCAAGCAACTGATTTATTTCTTTTCATTGTTGGTTTTTATGTGGCAGTATCAATGATTCTTTTCTTACTGTTGGGTGATTCCATGAAGATGGGTAACACTTTTTGGCCAAATTTGGCAATGAAAACCTGATTTTTTACTCATGTGCTAGATAGAAGCCCTCAAAACGCATATATGCCATGTGAATTTTGACTTGCAGTAAAAAAACAAATTGTAGAATATTATGTTGGCTTCATAGTGATATTTTTTTAAAAATATTCCGATGTCATTTAATGTGTGAATTTTTGCATTTAATGAACTGTGTGACCTTAAAAATTTGAAGAAGCTAATAAGTGGCTCGTGTCCACGTAGAGTAATTCAATCTTGCATTAATAATTTTAAAAATATATATATATATATGAGCAGGA
>LPNX010668168.1:15000-16140 GCA_001517045.1 Pseudotsuga menziesii | reverse complement strand
CTCCTTAACTTCCACTGCCTTGTCTTTTTCCCTATTACTCCCTTGGTGGGCTTCGGGTTGGAAAAGAAATTTCGTGCGAAGGGTGGTGCGATGGATGCGTTACCTGTCGGGTCTGCTTGAAAATTGGCCTCGGGTCATTTGTAGGGCGGTCGACTCTCAACGGGTTATCGTGTGGCTCGGTAACACATGAGAGGTAATGTTGGCAATGCTCATCTTCAGAGGCACCGGGAAAACAAAGCCCGTAAGTTCCATTCAATGTGGAGTTTTGGGGTTTGCGGTGGCTTCGCACGAGGGCTTCCATATTCGGTCTTCTCTCCGATGTGTTGCCCCTTTCGGTCGTCGATTTGAAGCTGTTGGTTAAATTACTACATTGTTGCCTATCGTGCACTTCTCTCGCAGTGGAAGTGTAGTTTCGTGCGAAGGGTGGTGCGATGGATGCGTTGCTTGTCGGGTCTGCTTGAAAATTGGCCTCGGGTCATTCGTAGGGCGGTCGACTCTCAACGGGCTATCGTGCGGCTCGGTAACACATGAGGGGTAATGTTGGCAATGCTCATCTTCAGAGGCACCGGGAAAACAAATCCTATAAGTTCGATTTAACGTGGAGTTTTGGGGTTTGCGGTGGCTTCGCACGAGGGCTTCCATCGTCGGTCTTCTCTCGGATGTGTTGTCCCTTTCGGTCGCCCGCTCGAAGCTGTTGGTTAAATTCCTACGTTGTTGCCTATCGTGCACTTCTCTCGCGGTGGAAGTGTAGTTTCGTGCTAAGGGTGGTGCGATGGATGCGTTGCTTGTTGGGTCTGCTTGAAAATTGGCCTCGGGTCATTCGTAGGGCGGTCGACCCGCAACGGGCTATCGTTCGACTTGGTAACACATGAGCGGTAATGTTGGCAATGCTCATCTTCGGAGGCACTGGGAAACCAAATCCTGTAGGTTCCATTCAATGTGGAGTTTTGGGGTTTGCGGTGGCATCGCACGAGGGCTTCCATCTTCGGTCTTCTCTCGGATCTATTGCCCCTTTCGGTCATCGGTTCGAAGCTGTTGGTTAAATTACTACATTGTTGCCTATCGTGCACTTCTCTCGCGGTGGAAGTGTCATTTCGTGCGAAGGGTGGTGCGATGGATGCGTTGCTTGTCGGGTCTGCT
>LPNX010668168.1:0-10000 GCA_001517045.1 Pseudotsuga menziesii | reverse complement strand
TGGTTGTCGTTTTTGTTTGGTAGCAACGTGCCCTGCCTCGTTTTGCCTTTGCCTTTGCTGATTGGGGACACTCTCGAGAGGTGATCGATGGATGGATGAAACACGGCGCAAGCTATTGGGTTGGCCACCCTAGTCCTCCGCTTGGTTGCTCCTCAAGGCGGTCGATGGATGGATGAAACACAGCGCAAGCTGCTAGGTTGGCCACCCTAGTCCTCCGCTCGATCGCTTTTTGAGTGCCCCACTCTGGCTTCGTGAGCGATGCTCTCGTCGAAGCCCATCCATCCCACCCGGTGTGCTTCTGACCTGCCTCGCATGAGGCTCGTCTCCGATCGAAATCGTTATACAGATGCAGCATATGCGTCGTGGGATTTTTCTATTGGTCGCAGTTGCACTCCGCCGTGTGGGCGGGGGTTTTGTCGGTAAACTACGTGAAATGACTCTCGGCAAAGGATATCTCAGCTCTCGTTACGATGAAGAACGTAGCGAAATGCGATACTTAGTGTGAATTGCAGAATCCTGTGAATCATCAATTTTTTGAACGCAATTTGCGCCCGAGGCCTCGGCCAAGGGCACGTCTGTCTCGGCGTCGCATCCAACAAACGCGGTCCCCCGCAAGTCGGGGGCAGCAGCGGAGATGGATGTCCAGGCCCTGTGCGGTGCAGTCGGCTGAAATGCATGTGATGCCCACTGCCTTGCATGGATCAGCGGTGGTCTTTGTCCCCTTCGGCGGGGTGCGAATTGGTGCAAGGCGGGTGGGGCATTGAGGGAACTTGGCTTGCCTGCTATCCATGGCTTCGGCTGGATACGTCGGGCTCCTACATAATGCGACCCCAGCTCAGGCGAGAACACCCGCTGAGTTTAAGCATATAATTAAGCGGAGGAAAAGAAACTTACAAGGATTCCCCTAGTAACGCCGAGCGAACCGGGAAGAGCCCAGCATGAAAATCGGGCTGCAGCGCTGCCTGAATTGTAGTCTGTAGAAGCGTCCTTAGCGGTGGACCGGGCCCAAGTTCCCTGGAAGGGGGCGCCTGAGAGGGTGACAGCCCCGTCGGGCCTGGACCCTGCCTCACCACGAGGCGCTGTCGGCGAGTCGGTTTGTTTGGGAATGCATCCCTAATTGGGTGGTAAATTCCGTCCAAGGCTAAATATGAGCGAGAGACCGATAGCGAACAAGTACCGCGAGGGAAAGATGAAAAGGACTTTGAAAAGAGAGTTAAAGTGTGCTTGAAATTGTCGGGAGGGAAGCGGATGGAGGCCGGTGATGTGCCTCGGTCGGATGCGGAACGACTGAGAAGTTGGTCCGCCGCTCGGCTCGAGGTGCAAACCAGCACAGGTCGTTGCATCGGCACAAGCACGGGCGGGTTCCTGCCCGTTGTTTCGCCGTTGCGGTGATCGAGGAACGAAGCATGCGGCAAATGGGCGGGCCGCTGCGCACCTGCATGCTTGTGGTGTTGGTTGGCGGGCTTTCCATTCGGCCCGTCTTGAAACACGGACCAAGGATTCTAACATGTGTGCGAGTCGGTGGGTTTGTAAACCCACGAGGCACAAGGAAGCTGATTGGCGAGATCCCCCCGTCGCGGGGGGTGCACCGCAGACCGACCTTGAGCTTTTGTGAAGGGTTCGAGTGCGAGCACACCTGTTGGGACCCGAAAGATGGTGAACTATTCCTCAGCAGGGCGAAGCCAGAGGAAAATCTGGTGGAGGCACGCAGCGATACCGACGTGCAAATCGTTCATCTGACTTGGGTATAGGGGCGAAAGACTAATCGAACCATCTAGTAGCTGGTTTCCTTCGAAGTTTCCCTCAGGATAGCTGGAGCTCACGTGCAAGTTTTATCAGGTAAAGCAAATGATTAGAGGCATCGGGGGCGTAACGCCCTCGACCTATTCTCAAACTTTAAATAGGTAAGACGGTGCGGCTGCTCCATTGAGCCATGCCACGGAATCGAGAGCTCCAAGTGGGCCATTTTTGGTAAGCAGAACTGGCGATGCGGGATGAACCGAAAGTCGAGTTACGGTGCCAAACTGCGTGCTAACCCAGATCCCACAAAGGGTGTTGGTTGATTAAGACAGCAGGACGGTGGTCATGGAAGTCGAAATCCGCTAAGGAGTGTGTAACAACTCACCTGCCGAATCAACTAGCCCCGAAAATGGATGGCGCTGAAGCGCGCGACCTATACTCGGCCGTCGAAGCAATTTCTAGGCCTCAATGAGTAGGAGGACCCGGGGGTCGTTGAGAAACCTTAGGTGCGAGCCTGGGTGGACCAGCCCCCGGTGCAGATCTTGGTGGTAGTAGCAAATATTCAAATGAGAACTTTGAAGACTGAAGTGGGGAAAGGTTCCATGTGAACAGCACTTGGACATGGGTTAGTCGATCCTAAGAGATGGGGAAACCCTGTATCAAGGGCGCACTCTGCGCGAACATCGAAAGGGAATCGGGTTAATATTCCTGAACCGGTACATGGCGGTGGACGACGACGTTAGGAAATCCAGAGACGTCGTCGGGGGCCCTGGGAAGAGTTATCTTTTCTTTTTAACAGCTTGCCCACCCTGAAATCGGTTCAACCGGAGATAGGGTCCAGCAGCTGGAAGAGCACCGCACGTCTTGCGGTGTCCGGTGCGCCCTCGGTGGCCCTTGAAAATCTGGAGGACCGAGTACCGTTCATGCCCGGTCGTACTCATAACCGCATCAGGTCTCCAAGGTGAACAGCCTCTGGTCAATAGAACAATGTAGGTAAGGGAAGTCGGCAAAACGGATCTGTAACTTCGGGAAAAGGATTGGCTCTGAGGACTGGGCCTAGGGGTCTATGTCCTCAACCCGTGGGCTGTCGGCAGTCTGCTCGAGCTACACTCGCGGTGAGGGCGGGCAGTCACGTTGGGTTTTCCCGCGGGGAAGAAGGGAAAAAAACGGCAAAGTGGCGGGGAAGAAGGGAAAAAAACTGCTAAGTCGCGGTGAAGAAGGGAAAAAAACGGCAAAGTCGCGGGGAAGGTTGGGGTTTCCCGCGGGGAAGAAGAGAAAAAAAGGGCAAAGTTGTGGGGAAGGTTGGGGTTTCCCACGGGGAGGAAGGGAAAAAAATGGCTGAGTCGCCGGGAAGGTTGGGGTTTCCCGTGGGGAAGAAGGGAAGAAAACGGCTAAGTCACGGGGAAGGTTGGGGTTTCCCGCGGGGAAGAAGGGAAAAAAATGGCTAAGTCACGGGGAAGGTTGGGATTTCCCGCGGGGAAGAAGCGAAAAAAAGTGGCAAAGTCGCGGGGAAGGCTGGGGTTGCCCACGGGGAAGAAGAAAAGAAAAACGGCCAAGTCGCGGGGAAGGTCGGGGTTTCCCGCGGGGACGAAGAAAAAGAAACGGCTAAGTCGTGGGGAAGGCTGGGGTTTCCCGTGGGGAGGAAGAAAATAAAAAATGGCAAAGTCGCGAAGAGGGCTGGGGTTTCCCCCGGGGAAGAAGGGAAAAAAATGGCAAAGTGGCGGGGAAGGTTGGGGTTTCCCGCGGGGAAGAAGGGAAAAAAACGGCAAAGTCGCAGGGAAGAAGGGAAAAAAACTGCTAAGTCGCGGGGAAGAAGGGAAAAAAACGGCTAAGTCGCGGGGAAGGCTGGGGTTTCCCGTGGGGAGGAAGAAAAAGAAACGGCTAAGTCGCGGGGAAGGCTGGGGTTTCCCGCGGGGAGGAAGGGAAAAAAATGGCTGAGTCGCCGGGAAGGTTGGGGTTTCCCGCGGGGAAGAAGGGAAGAAAACGGCTAAGTCACGGGGAAGGTTGGGGTTTCCCGTGGGGAAGAAGGGAAAAAAACAGCTAAGTCGTGGGGAAGGTTGGGGTTTCCCGCTGCGAAGAAGGGAAAAAAAGTGGCAAAGTTGCGGGGAAGGCTGGGGTTGCCCGCGGGGAAGAAGAAAAGAAAAATGGCCAAGTCGCGGGGAAGGTCAGGGTTTCCCGCGGGGAGGAAGAAAAAGAAATGGCTAAGTTGCGGGGAAGGCTGGGGTTTCCCGCGGGGAGGAAGAAAATAAAAAACGGCAAAGTCGCGGAGAGGGCTGGGGTTTCCCCCGGGGAAGAAGGGAAAAAAACGGCAAAGTGGCGGGGAAGGTTGGGGTTTCCCGCGGGGAAGAAGGGAAAAAAACGACAAAGTCGCGGGGAAGAAGGGAAAAAAACGACAAAGTCGCGGGGAAGAAGGGAAGAAAACGGCAAAGTCATGGGGAAGAAGAGAAAAAAACACCAAAGTCACGGGGAAGGTTGCGGTTTCCCACGGGGATGAAGGGAAAAAAACGGCTGAGTCACCGGGAAGGTTGGGGTTTCCCGCGGGGAAGAAGGGAAGAAAACGGCTAAGTCACGGGGAAGGTTGGGGTTTCCCACGGGGAAGAAGGGAAAAAAATGGCTAAGTCACAGGGAAGGTTGGGGTTTCCCACTGCAAAGAAGGGAAAAAAAGCGGCAAAGTCATGGGGAAGGCTGGGGTTTCCCGAGGGGAAGAAGAAAAGAAAAATGGCCAAGTCCCAGGGAAGGTCGGGGTTTCCCGCGGGGAGGAAGAAAAAGAAACGGCTAAGTCGCCGGGAAGGCTGGGGTTTCCCACGGGGAGGAAGAAAATAAAAAACGGCAAAGTCGCGGAGAGGGCTGGGCATGGCTTTGGCAAGATTTGGGTTCGAGCTCTTCCTTGGGCGTTCCTTGGCCACTCCTTGTCGCCGCTCCTCGTGGGCGTTCCTCCGGCGCTCCTTATTGGTGCTCCTTGGGCCATCCGTTTGATGGACAAGTGAGCTAAGAATGTTAAGCGGTGACCACTCCCGTTGCCTTTCCCTTTTGTTGGTCACCCACTTGGCGGGCATGACTTTGATGGGCTTTGGGTTCGAGTCGTTCGTTGGGCACTCCTCGTGGGCGCTACTTGGTCACTCCTTGTGTGCGCTCCCGACGGGCCCTTCGTTTCCTGGGAAAGTGAGCTAAAAGCGTTAAGTGGCGACCAATCCCTCTCCTAAACTCCCGCTACCTTGTCTTTTGTCTGTCACCTACTTAACGGTCATGACTTTGACGGGCTTTGGGTTCGAGCCGTTCCTTGGGCGCTCCTGATGGGCCCTTCGTTTTCCGGGCAAGCGAGCCAAAAACGTTAAGTGGTGACCAATCCCTCTCCTCAACTCCCACTACCTTGTACTTTTGCTGGCCACTCGCTTGGTGGGCATCACTTTGACGGGACTTGGGTTCGAGTCGTTCCTTGGGTGCTCTTGATGGGACCTTTGTTTTACGGGAAAGTGAGCTAAAAACGTTAAGTGGTGACCAATCCCTCTGCTCAACTCCCACTGACTTGTATTTTTGCTGGTAACCCACTTGGTGGGCATTACTTTCACGGGCTTTGGGTTCAAGGCGTTCCTTGGGAGCCCCTGACGGGCCCCTTCGTTTTCCGGGCGAGTGAGCTAAAAACGTTAAGTGGTGACGAACCCCCCTCCTTAACTCCCGCTACCTTGTCGTTTTGCCGGTAACTCAATCGGTGGGCATGGCTTTTGCGGGCTTTGTGTTCGAGTCGTTCCTTGGGCGCTCCTTGTGGGACCTTCGTTTGCCGGGAAAGCGAGCTAAAAACGTTCAGTGGCGACCAAACCCCTCTCCTTAACTCCCGCTGCCTTGTCTTTTTGCCGGCCACTCACTTGGCGGGCATCACTTTGAAAGGATTTGGGCCCGAGCCGTTCCTTGGGCTGTCCTTGTGGGCGTTCCTTGGGTAGTCCTTGTCGGCGCACCTCGTCCGCGCCTCAGGCGTTCCTTGGGCAGTCCTTGTCGGCGCACCTCGTCTGCGCCTCGGGCGTTCCTTGGGCAGTCCTTATCGGCGCACCTCGTCCGCCCCTCGGGCGCTCCTTGTGGGCGCTCCTTGGGCCATTCGTTTGCTGGGAAAGCGAGCTAAAACCGTTAAGTGGTGACAGATATGTCTCCTTGACTCCCACTGCCTTGTCTTTTGACTGGTCACTCACCTGGTGGGAATGGCTTTGACGAGATTTGCGTTCGGGCCATTCCTTGGGTGCCCCTCGTGTGTGCTCCTTGTTGGAGCACCTTCCACGCCCCTTGTGGGTCCTCCTGGTGGGTTCTCCTTGGGCGCTCCTTGTGGGTTCTCTTGATGGGCCCTTCGTTTTTTGGGAAAGCGAGCTAAAAAATGTTAAGTGGCCACCAATCCCTCTCCTTAGCTCCCACCGCCTTTTCTCTTTTCTGGTCACTCACTTGTTGGGCAGGACTTTGACGGGCTTCGTGTCCGAGCCGTTCCTTGGGCGCTCCTGATTGGCCCTTCATTTTCCGGGCAAGTGAGCTAAAAACGTTAAGCAGTGACCAGTCCCTCTCCTTAAATTCCCACTACCTTGCCCGTTTGATGGCCACTCGCTTGGTGGGCATGACTTTGGTGGGCTCTGGGTTCGAGTCCTTCCTCGGGCGCTCTTAATGGGGCCTTCGTTTGCTGGGCAAGCGAGCTAAAAGCGTCAAGTGGTGACCAATCCGACTCCCTAACTCCCACTGGCCTGTCTTTTTTCCTGCCACCCACTTGGCGGGCATGACTTTGACGGGCTTTCCGTTCGAGCCGTTCCTTGGGCGCTCCTGAGGGGCCCTTCGTTCTTCGGGAAAGTGAGCTAAAAACGTTAAGTGGCTTGTCTTTTTTCCTGTCACTCACTTGGAGGGCATGGCTTTGACGGGCTTTCGGTTCGATCCGCCCCCTTGTGTGCGCTCCTGATGGGCCCTTCATTTTTCGGGCAAGGGAGCCAAGGACGTTAAGTGGTGACCAGTTCCTCTCCTTAACTCCCACTACCTTGTCTTTTCGTCGGCCGCACGCATGGTGGGAATGACTTTGACGGGATTTGGGCTCGAGTCGTTTCTTTGGCGCTCTTGATGGGGCCCTTCGTTTGCCATGCAAGCGAGCTAAAAACGTTGAGTGGTGACCAATGTGACCCCTTAACTCCCGCTAGCTTGTCCCGTTGCCCATCGCTCACTTGGCGGGAATGACTTTGACGGGCTTTCGGTTCGAGCCGTTCCTCGGGCGCTCCTGCTGGGCCCTTCATTTTTTTCGGGCAAGCGAGCTAAAAACATTAAGTGGTGACCAATTCCCCTCCTTGACTCCCACTGCCTTGTCTTTTGGTCGGTCGCTCACTTGGTGGGAATGGCTTTGACGGGCTTTGGGTTCGAGCCGTTCCTTCGGCGCTCTTGATGGTCTGCCGGGCAAGTGGGCTAAAAACATTAAGGGGTGACCAATCCGACTCCTTAACTCCCGCTGGCTTGTCCTTTTGCCTATCACTCACTTGGTGGGCATGACCTTCACGGGCTTTCGGTTCGAGCCGTCCCTTGGGCGCTCCTGATGGGCCCTTCGTTTTTCGGGCAAGTGAGCCACAAGTGTTGCGTGGCGACCAATTCCTCTCCTCAACTCCCACTACCTTGTCTTTTTGTTGGTCGCTCACTTGGTGGGCATGACTTTGACGGGCTTTGGGTCCGGGCTGCTCCCTGGGCGCTCTTGATGGGGCCCTTCGCCTGCCAGGCAGGCGAGCTAAAAACGTTATGTGGTGACCAATCCGGCTCCTCAACTCCCACTGGATTGTCTTTTTTCCTATCGCTCACTTGGCGGGTGAGACTTTGACGGGCTTTTGGTTCGAGCCGTTCCTTGGGCGCTCCTGACGGGCCGTTCGTTTCCTGGGCAAGCGAGCGAAAAACGTTAAGTGGTGACCGATTCCTCTCCTTAACTCCCACCACCTTGCCTTTTTGTCGGCCGCTCACTTGGTGGGCATGACTTTGACGGGCTTTGGGTTCGAGTCGTTCCTTCGGCGCTCTTGATGGGGCCCTTCGTTTGCCGGGCAAGCGGGCTAAAAACGACCAGGGGTGACCAACCCGGCTCCTTAACTCCCGCTGGCTTGTCTTTTTGCCTATCACTCACTTGGCGGGCATGGCTTTGACGGGCTTTCGGTTCGAGCCGCTTCTTCGGCGCTCCTGATGGGGCCCTTCGTTTGCCGGGCAAGCGAGCTAAAAAACCGGTGGTGGTGACCAATCCGACTCCTTAACTCCCGCTAGCTTGTCTTTTGGCCTATCCCTCACTTGGCGGGCATGAGTTTGACGTTCTTTCGGTTCGAGCCGCCCCCTGGGTGCGCTCCTGATGGGCCCTTTGTTTTTCGGGCAAGCGGGCTAAGAACGTTAAGCGGTGACCAACTCCTCTCCTTCGCTCCCACTGCCTCGTCTTTTTGTCGGCCGCTCGCTTGGTGGGCATGAATTTGACAGGATTCGGGTTCGAGCCGTTCCTTGGGCGCTCCTGATGGGCCCTTTGTTTTTCGGGCAAGCGGGCTAAGAACGTTAAGCGGTGACCAACTCCTCTCCTTCGCTCCCACTGCCTCGTCTTTTTGTCGGCCGCTCGCTTGGTGGGCATGAATTTGACAGGATTCGGGTTCGAGTCGTTCCTTCCACGCACTTGACGGGGCCCTTCATTTGCTGGGAAAGCGAGCTTAAAAATGTTGAGCGGTGACCAATCCGACACCTTAACTCCCGTCGGCTTGTCCTTTTTCCTATCACTCACTGGGCGGGCATGACTTTGACGAGCTTTCGGTTCGAGCCGTTCCTTGGGCGCTCCTGATGGGCCCTTCGTTTTTTCGGGCAGGCGAGCTAAAAACGTTAAGTGGTGACCAGTCCGACTCCTCAAATCCCGCTGCCTTGTCTTTTTGTCGGTCGCTCACTTGGTGGGCATGACTTTGACGGGCTTTGGGTTCGAGCCGTTCCTTCGGCGCTCTTGATGGGGCCCTTCGTTTGCCGGGAAAGCGAGCTAAAAACGTTAAGTGGTGACCAATCCGACACCTTAACTCCCCCTACCTTGTCTTTTTGTTGGCCGCTCACTTGGTGGGCATGACTTTGACGGGATTTGGGTTCGAGCCGTCCCTTCGGCGCTCTTCATGGGGCCCTTCGTTTTCCGGGAAAGCGAGCTAAAAATGTTTAAGTGGTGACCAATCCGACTCCTTAACTCCCGCTGGCTCGTCATTTTGCCTATCACTCACTTGGTGGGCGTGACTTTGACGGGCTTTCGGTTCGTGCCGTTCCATGGGTGCTCCTGATGGGCCCTTTGTTTTTCGGGCAAGTGAGCCACAAACATTAAGTGCCGACCGATTCCTCTCCTTAACTCCCACTACCTTGTCTTTTGTTGGTCGCTCACTTGGTGGGCATGACTTTGACGGGCTTTGGGTTCGAGTCGTTCCTTCGACGCTCTTGATGGGGCCCTCCGTTTGCCGGGAAAGCGAGCTAAAAACGTTATGTGGTGACCAATCCGGCTCCTTGACTCCCACTAGCTTGTCTTTTTGCCTGCCACTCGCTTGGAGGGCATCACTTTGACGGGCTTTCGGTTCGAGCCGTTCCTTGGGCGCTCCGTATGGGCCCTTCGTTTTCCGGGCAAGTGAGCGAAAAACGTTAAGCGATGACCGATTCCTCTCCTTAACTGCCACTACCTTGTCTCTTTGTCGCTCACTCACTTGGTGGGCAGGACTTTGACGGGCTTTGGGTTCGAGGCGTTCCTTCATTGCTCTTGATGGGGCCCTTCGCTTGGCCGAGCGAGTGAGCTAGAAACGTTGAGTGGTGACCAATCCGACCCCTTAACTTCCATTACCTTGTCTTTTTCCCTATTACTCCCTTGGTGGGCATGAGTTTGACGGGACTTGCGGTTGAGCCGTTCTTTGTGCGATCGTTGTGGGTGCTCCTTGGGCCCTTCGTTTGCCATGTGAGTGCAATAAAAAGGTTAATTGGTGACCAATCCGGCCCCTTAACTTCCATTACCTTGTATTTTTCCCTATTACTCCCTTGGTGGGCATGAGTTTGACGGGACTTGCGGTCGAGCCGTTCTTTGTGCGATCATTGTGGGTGCTCCCTGGCCCCTTCGTTTGCTGCGCAAGTGTGCTAAAAACATTAAGTGGTGACCAATCCGACTCCTTAACTTCCATTGCCTTGTATTTTTCCCTATTACTCCCTTGGTGGGCTTCGGGTTGGAAAAGAAATTTCGTGCGAAGGGTGGTGCGATGGATGCGTTGCCTGTCGGGTCTGCTTGAAAATTGGC
>LPNX010668147.1:13901-28438 GCA_001517045.1 Pseudotsuga menziesii | reverse complement strand
AAAATCGCTAGAAAGGTGTCGACGTGTTGTTAATCACTCAAAATACTGAATAAGAAACCCTCAATGGGGATTTATGATAATCCGAAAGAAACCAGATACAGAAGTTCAAGAAGAATTATGGATGGGGAAAATTACAACGAAATCAGAATTTTGGAACCCTGAAAACCCTAACCTCAAGCTCTGGCCAATCAGCGTGTGCTCGCAACTAAAATGTGAAAAGCAATGAACATGAAAGCAAGAAAACAAGAATCACACACAGGAGTGTTTGCAGCTAATGCAAACTGTACACTATTAATATATGGATTGTGTATATATAAGACAACAATGGGTTCACAGCTGAGTTTTCTGGAATTGGCTCTTCTCTGGAAGAGAGCTCATCCCTATTATGATGTCATATAACTTCGAGGCCCTCCTCCAGATTGCTGAAGTAGGTTTATCTGTTGCAGTGTTTTTGCTGTCTCTAAGAAATAGCTTTAAAGCTTCATTTTGAAAGAAAACCGTATAAGGTGGTTGAAATTTTATTGTAAATCTTGATGTAATTGCTGCCAGAAAGGATGCTACTTAATAGCTTCTTTGTCTTAACAAATGACAGAAAGACTCTGTCCTCTACAGTGTCAAGGGGTCAAGGAGGCACATGAGTTATAGTATGTATATTTGGATTTCTCCATTAATATCAAATATAATGCTTTTTAGGAAAAAGAAAAGAATTTTAGAAAGAGAACACGATAAATATATATCTAGTATGGTATAAAAATGTAAAAATAATTTGTTAAAGATTAGCTGAGACAAGCTAATCTGGAGTCTCCTCCTCGATGTAGACTGGTCTATCTCCGAGAAGCTTGTCCATGTCACTTAATATCTTCTTTAATTTTAAATTGGCATCCTGGATGATAAGGGGAAGGTATCTAGTTGTTTCTTTTATCTTTTTTAGTAACCAGAAATAATTATGTCTGGGCTTTCTGTTTTTCCATGAATTTTCTTCAAAGTTATCTCAGCAGAGTCCCTCTTTTGTATTACCTCTAGTGTTGCATGTCTAGGCCGAGTCACTCAGACTTGACTCATTTTTGTGCATGAACGCCATTGGTACTTTTCAATAGGGGTGATCGGTGGCTTACTTATTTTTTGACACGTAAAAATAAATAATGAATGTCATTTTTTTGACGGGTAAACATAAATATTAAACGTCATAGGAGTAGTTTCAAAAGAAACCCGTCACATAAAAATTGCTTGATGGGTAAGGGTGCCCGTCAAATTTAGCCCCTGATCGTATTGGACTCCCGAAAAGGAAGCTTTGCCGATAGGGTTGATAGATGCCATTTCCATGACCCGTCTTTAACATACCGCATGGATGCAGGGAGCCCACATGGGATGAGTCGATGACTATCAGTTGGATAATGGCATGGTCATACCTGCTGACAGACTCTTTAAGAGTCTGCAGCCGGGTGGATAGCTCTCGCCCTGATTGTGACGGGTTGAGCAATATTCATGTCCCTTGTGGGTTCCTCCTTGATTTCGACTTGGTGTTTGGGTTTCAATTTATAGTGTTGTGCACGTTGAGCTCATTGTGGGTTCCTTCCTTGAGGCATTTGGTCTTTTCTCCATACATTACTCGACAGGTTGTGAGCTAAAAAGTATCAGATATTCTCTGGAAGGAGACCACACTCAAAGAAAAATAACCCTACAAAATTTTAATTACAACAGACATTACAAAATTTTGTAAATTAAATTCATAAAAAAGTAAAAATCATCCCAGTTAAACAGCCAAACAGCAGTTCCGGGTAGAAAGTAATTTTAAGAGAGGTGTGAATGAATGTTCGAAAACGCGATCGCAGCGTAGAGTTTTAAATCAAGTGTGAATGAATCCAAGTTAATTCAAGTTATTCATTCACTTGTGACCTTAAGTTGACGTCATTTAGAGTATTACTTTCTTGAATACATGTGTACAGCATTGTATATTAGTTATTATATGTTGTTGATTATAAATGATCATTTGAATCGTGAAAAAGTTGGTTTCACATTGTTTTCCTCCAAATTCAGAGTCAAAGTCCAAACATGTGTTCAACATTACATTATTATTGCATGGGAGAGCTCGAGCTTTTCATATCCAGGTATGATCGGTTTTCGTGTAAGGCATTCATGGTTTTTCCCAGCGGGACAGATTAATATTGCTGTTTGTCTTGATCATCGGTTCTGTTGATATACATATTTGCAGCGTGGTGGCTTAAACTCGTGCTTTTAGCAGTGGAAGCCAATAGTTCTAGGGGCAGCTTCTGAAGCCGTCAAGCACAGACAGAAGTATAAGCCTTCCCAAACACCATGGGAACCCTGCCTTCATCCAAGACACAGATGATCATCTGCCATGGAAACCATTCACGCTCTTTCATCGCTATATATATTGTTGCGGTTTTTATCTTATTTTCTGTTGATATAAACATTTGCAACAGCGAGTTGTGGCCGGATCCTGACTGTAACTCCACTACTACCTATGGAAATGACAGCAAGTTTGTGAACAATGTGAAAACAGCGTTGAACAGTCTTCATGTCGACATTGAAGCTGACACATCCACAGCCAGGTTTAATACTTGTGTTTATGGCCAATCTCCCAACCAAATATATGCTCTCCTCCAATGCAGAGGAAACGCAACCACCGAGGAATGCAACAACTGTTCGCAAGCAGCAAAGCTTGATGTTCTGAATTATTGTGGGAACTCCGTTGGTAGTAGAGTTTGGTCCAAGTTTTGCTTCTTACGTTATAACGGGAACTATAACTTTACCGGAAAACTGGATACTGATGGACAAATGTGGAGATATGGTGTTGATGCTCCTTTCGACCCTGCTGCCTATGCCCAGTCTGCTCGGCAACTTTTGTCAAATTTGTCATCTCAGATTATATCTGGATATGCAAGGAATCGATTCGCGTCCGGTTCAACTGTAGAATCCGGCCAGTTTCAGCACATATACGGTATGACCCAGTGCTTGGAAGATATATCCCTTGACCAATGCGATTCATGCCTCAGAACAAAAATCCTTCAATTGTTCGAAAATAATTCCGGAGCGCTTGGAGCTCGGGCTCTGGCGGGAAGCTGTGTTGCTCGATATGAATCGAATCCTTTCGTTAGTCCATCACCACCACAACAATCCGATGTCGCCTCTCCATCACCAGCACCAAAAACCGATGTTGTCTCTCCATCACCAGCACAACAATCCGATTTTGTCTCTCGATCACCACCCAAAAATTCCCCACGCAGAATAGCCATGATTGCAGGTGTTCTTGGTGGCTTGCTTCTCCTGTTTTTAATTGTGTTCGTATTTGTAACTCGAAGAAGATTGGAATATGCAATATTTGGAAGCCGTGGAGGAGGTATTGCTGAGGCATTCGTTTTCCTACTATTGTTGCCTGTTGTCTTGTAATAGAGTCCATTGAATTACATTATTATATTTTTTGCTCCATTTCTGATATAGACGCGAATTCTCATTTCTGATATAGACGCGAACTCACAAATCAAAGAAGGTGAGCAACAGACCAGCGAGGAGCAGGTACTACGTACGATTCCTAGCCTGTCCAATGTTTTCACTGTGTTTAAAATGGAAACATTGGTAGCAGCAACAGAAAACTTTCATGATAATAACAAGCTTGGAGAGGGAGGATTTGGCGCTGTATACAAGGTAGCATAAACTAACAAAGCTTCTATTCTAGTAGTTTGCAAAGTCCTAAATTATAGTTACCGGCACCCTTACAAGTGTAGATTGATAGCTACAATGAAATCAAATATTAATGTCTTTCAACTTCTTCATCAGGGAACTAGTCTAGAGGGAACCGAAATAGCAATAAAAAAGTTGTCCTTGAAAGCTATGCAAGGAGAAAATGATTTTTTGAATGAAGTTGAACTGGTGGCCAAAATTCAACATAGAAATCTTGTAAAGTTACTTGGCTGTTGCGCAAAGGGATCAGAAAGGTTGTTGGTTTATGAGTACTTGCCCAACAACAGTCTTGACAAAATTTTATTCGGTGAGTCATTGGAGAAGTAGGTAAAATAAACATTGCTTAAAATTTTGGGCATACTTCAGTCGGTTGTATTAATTTATATAATGGATTGTCTATACAGATCCAAATAAACACAAGCAACTTGATTGGCAAAAGCGTTTCAACATCATACTTGGAGTAACTCGAGGTCTTCTCTACTTGCACGAGGATTCTCGTCTCCGGATTATTCATCGAGATATTAAAGCAGGCAACATCTTGTTGGACAGCAATTTGAATGCAAAGATAGCTGACTTCGGCTTAGCTAGACTTTTTCATGAACATGAAACGTATGTTAGGACGATGGTTGCTGGAACTCGGTAAGATTTGATAACATACACCAATCGGTTTACTATTTGTGTCAATAGACTTCCAACTAGTGATAACTTTACCCTTTACTCTTTACTAATAGGCTTCTACCGCTTAGTGATAGGCTAGATTATATGCTTCTAACTTTACAATAGGAATCCTTTTGTAAGGTGAATATTAAACGTCGGAGCAGAGGGGTTGAAGACATCCCATCGCTAATATTCAGAAGCAATGGCATCTTTATGATACGAAGCAATTCAGATCCATTAATGCCATATTTATGAGAATCCGACTGTTAATGAATCATGTTTTGTATTTATGATTTTGTGTAGTACATATTGCCAGACATATTTATCAAATAACATTGTTTTTATTGCAGAGGGTATATGGCACCGGAGTATGTTTTACACGGGCACTTGTCTGTTAAAGTTGATGTTTATAGCTTTGGGATTCTTCTGCTGGAACTGATGAGTGGAAGAAAGAACATAAACTTTAATTTATCTCTTGAAATGCAGATCCTTTTAGAATGGGTAAGATTTGTTTCCATTATATTTTCAAATCACAATCCAATCCTTGTTATTTGGTTAATCTATAGATCATTTATCGGAGTCACATGGGAATAGAATCTGTCAGGTGATCTGTTTGGACACGAGTATAGTCATGTCTCAGTATAATTCAACATAAACTAATGGCCGATCTTATCTCATCAATTTGAGTGTCTGTTGTGATTATGCTGCAGGCATGGGGATTATACAACGAGGAAATGTCTGTTGTGATTATTCACATAAACTAATGGGCGATATGATGTATATATCTGATCAATTTGACTGTTTGTTGTGATTATGCTTCAGGCATGGGGATTATACAAAGGAGGAAATATTGTGGATATGATTGATCCCGTAATAAAGGAAACTTGCAGCGATCAGGAACAAGCGTTGAGATGCATCCACGTTGGATTGTTATGTACACAAGCCAGCTCATCACTTCGTCCATCCATGTCTACAGTGAACTTCATGCTTTCAACTCAGTCTATGATGTTACCAGATCCCACAGCACCTGCGTTTGTGAATTCTGTAGCTGTTGTCAAAGCTGCCACCAATAATTCTGGTTCTTCGCACCATCAAGGGTCTTCTTCTACTTCATCGCACACTCTGATTCCTCCGTCTAACGCTGATGCTTCAATTACTGTGTTGGAACCACGGTAACCCTAGTAGCGGATTACGCATTTCCGGTACTGTTTTGCTACTGAACATAATATCATATATATCATCTTTTTGTGAAGTTGCAGTGAACCTATTATGTGAAGTGATTTAGTAAGTAAAGATTAATTTGGTTTGTTGAGACAATTTTTACATGTATTAGCATAGCCTAACCACTAAACTTGTGGCGGGTAAATGTTTATGGCGGGTAAATGTTTATGGATGATTTCTCTGCCATATAGTGATGGTTGTAAGAATTCCACTCCTATATAAATATAAAAAAATTTAAAGTATTTTTATAAAAAAATTAATGAGGTTTATAATTAAGTTAATAGGAGTTGATATCTTATATTTTGGGTTTCTTTGAGTTAATTAATAAGATTAACAAATGTGTAACAAATTTATAGCCAAAATTCATTTCATGGTGGTCTTATTTTGTTATGCTTAAATGCATCTTGATTAAGATTTAAATAAGGTTAGTTAATCAGTTTATGTTTTTTGTTTTTTTCATATCAATTTTTGTATTTTTTTATTAAATAGTATTTGTTTTATGTAAATATTTTAATTAGTTTAATGTTTATGTTATATATGAATGAATAACTATAACTATCTAGTAATTAGTTTAATGTCTAACAATTTTTTTAAGAGCTAGCCATTTCCACACAAAAGTAAGTTCACTCACCACTTTGCTACTTAAGTTGGATTGCATCCTCGAGCTTTCACCTACCACTTTAATGGTTGTGCTGCTTAGGCCCATAGTAATATCTCATATTTTGGGTTTCACTAAACATAATAACAAGATTAATCCAAATTTATGTTGTTATGTATTTAAATGCATGATTGATTAAGATTTAAATGGGCTTAGTTAAATGATTAATTGGAAGAGTTAGTAAAAAATCCTTATGCTTATGGAACCTTTTGTTTGTTAAATAGATGCTTTAAATTTATTTTGAATTTAGTATTAATTAAATATATAAATAAGGGACACTTGCCATTTTGTATTTTTTTTAATTTAAATTCTTAAAATTAATTACTTCGATGCGTTTATAACTTCCATTTTGGGATTCATTGACCAGATTAATAAGATTAACCAGGGTGTAACAAGTGTACATTGGGATTCATTTCATGGTAGTTTACATTGTTATGCTTAAATTGATTAATATTCAAATGAGCTTAGTTAAATCGTTGGGGCTGGTGCAAGCTAATGCTGGGCACTTATGACACGTTCATTGCAATGGACTTCTGGAAAAACAAAAATCTGAACGTCAAAAAACAATATTAGAGGTACCTACACAACGTTTTGAAATATGGCGTAAGAATATGAAACGTGGAAAATCGGATTACCTTCCGGAATATATAACTTTTAGTTATGGAAACTAAGTATAAATCCCAAAAACTGAGGTTCTTCTAAGGTTGGTATGTTATTTTTTTCCCAAAAAATAATGAATATGTTTGCGTTGGTCCACTCGTTTGGTATGCAAATGGTGGAATTTTGTGAAAAAAATTATATAGAATTGTAGATAACAGGTGTGTCTAGTGCAACGTTATTTTTCCATATTTATTTATGTTATATTTTTTTTTTCAAATTAAGGAAGTCAGTGACGCCCTAAAATGACAAGGTCGAGCATTGGTCCACAACATCTTTGTCTTAACATAGTCAATGAATGATATTTTTTTTGTATGTAGGTCTTTGTGTCTTCTTGTGCGGGTTTTTTTCCATTTTCTAAATAGGTGAGCCAATCAAAAGTTATAGCCGAAGCAAATAGCCCACCTTTTGGGTTAGATTGATGTTAGTCCATTTAAAATTAAATAAAAAATAGAAAAAGATAATAGATTTAAATAAAAATTACATATTCAGAATCTATAGACAGAGTTACACAAGTGTGTGAATTTTCATTAGCAGTGGACAAACGTGGCATATGCAAACTCATGCACGAAATAGGAGAAGTGGTACAAAACATGTTTTATGTCATAAGACAGTCCAAACCACTTGGTTTGGAAACCCGAACCTAAAACCAAAGCCGCCAAGTCATCCACCACGTAGGTTGGAAAAAAGGTGCCCGCCAAAATTCTAAATTTAAATCACGCATGCGCATAGTTTAAAACACAACACGCACGCACTAGAAGCGCGATTGCGCTGCTCAGTGCGCACGCGTTAAAGACGCGTGCGCGCAATTGTTAAGTAAAAACTTTGTTTTGATTTTATTTTCAAGTATTTGCAATGGAATGATGATGATGAACAATGATGATGATGAGGAGGAGGAGGATGATGAGGAGGATGATGACAATGATGATGATGAGGATGATGACTATGATGATGATGATGATGATTATGATGATGGTGATGATGATGAATAATGATGGTGATGATGACGTTGATGATGATGACGACGACGATGATGATGAACAATGATGGTGGTGATGATGATGATGACGATGATTATGACTATGATGACGATGATTTAATGATGATGATGATGATGATGATGATGATGACAGCGATGGTGATGACGATGATGCTGATGATGATGATGACGATGATGAGGAACAATGATGATGATAGGTTTAGTTGAAACTTTGCTTTGATTTTATTTTCAAGCATTTTCAATGGAGTGATGATGATGACCATGACGATGATGATGAACAATGATGATGATGCTGAGGAGGATGATGACAATGATGATGATGAGGATGATGACTATGATGATGATGAGTAGGAGGAGGATGATGAAAATGATGATGATGATGAGGATGTTGATGATGATGATCACGATGACTATGACTATGATGATGATGATTATGATGATGATTACGATGATGAGGATGATGATGTTGATGACATCGATGATGATGATGAGGAGGATGATGATGAATATGATGATGAACAATGATGGTGATGATGATGATGAGGAGGAGGAATATGATCACGATGACTATGACTATGATGATGATGATGATTGCGATGATGAGGATGATGATGATGATGAGGAGGAGGATGATGACTATGATGGTGATGACGATGACGACGACGACGACAATGATGATGATGATGATCACGAATAGTATGACTATGATGGTGATGATTATGATGATGATTACGATGATGAGGATGATGATGACTATGATGGTGATGATAACGTTGATGAGGATGATGACTATGATGATGATGATGAGGATGATGGTGATGAGGAGGAGGAGGAGGATGATGACTATGATGATGAGGATGAGGATGAGGATTATGATGAGGATGATGATGACGACGACAATGATGAACAATGTTGGTGATGATGATGACGACGATGATGATGATGATGAGGATGATGACAATGATGATGATGAGGATGATGACTATGATGATGATGATGAGGATGAGGATGAGGATGATGATGATGATGATGACGACGATGATGATGGTAATGATGATGATGATGATGATGATGATGATGCTGATGACGGTGACGATGAGGAACAATGATGATGATAGGTTTAGATGAAACTTTGCTTTGATTATATTTTCAAGAATTTTCAAAGGAATGATGATGATGACCATGATGATGATGATGATGATGATGACTATGATGATGATGATGAGGATGAGGATGAGGATGATGACGAGGATGAGGATGACGAAAATGACAGCGATGATGAATAATGACGGTGATGATGATGATGTTAAGGAACAATGATGATGATGGTGATGATGATGATGATAGGTTTAGTTGAAACTTTGCTTTGATTTTATTTTCAAGCATTTTAAATGGAATGATGATGATGACCATGACCATGATGATGAGGTTGATGAAAATGGAATGACGATGATGATGATGATGAGGATGATGACTATGATGATGATGATAAGGACGATGATGATGATGAGGATGATGACTATGATGATGAGGATGAGGATGATGACGACGATGACAATGATGATGAGCAATGATGGTGATGATGATGATGATGATGATGATGATGATGATGATGACAATGACAATGATGATGAACAATGATGGTGATGATGAGGATGATGACGACGATGATGAGGAACAATGATGATGAGGATGATGACTATGATGATGGTGATGAGGATGACTATGATGATGATGATTATGATGATGATTATGATGGTGATTCCATCGGCTTATGCAGGTGTGTTTGGCATGGACGCCATGGGAAATCCACCCCCGACTGCTCGGCACAGGGTTTTACAGGGCCGGTGCACCGTTTCCAGGGTTTCATGGACCCCATTTTCATGTGACTTTCAACTCGACATAACTCGGCAACCGAAGGTCGGATCGACGAGCCGTCGACTCCGTTGATCTCCTGGAATGCCATTACCTGTAGTGGACCCTCTCCACTTCTATAAAAGGCCATGTGCTTCTATGATGAAAGATGATCAGGGTTTATAAACCCCAACGAGGAAAACAATTATAGTGTGGGTACCTTAATGACAACAATAGATAGTTTAGGGCTAGCGTCGCTTATGGTTTCCAAATATATATACATACATATCATATATATACATATATATAAGAACTGTTTCAATTGTCCAAATATTGTGTACTTGGAGATTTGAATTTTACTTATATTATCTTTATGATTGGGTAGATTATAGCATTGGTTATGCATTCTAATTTGAGATAATTTTGGGTTGAATTTGTTAAGTAAACTTTAATGGTGTTTATTTCGTTAGCTATACTAAGTGCAAACCTTTGGATAGATCATCATGCACTTGTGTAGGCCATCAAGATGATGACTAAGGAAAATCCTCTGAAATAAAAGGAACTTGATAGCCAAAATGACCCTTCAAACCATGATTGTACACCCAAAGAGAACAAGTCGCTACCAAAGGAAGGATCAATAGGGATGACAAGTAGGAATGATAAGAAGTATATTCACTTGGATTTTGATGACACAATGAATTGTAAGAAATTCAAGGCCTTTTATACTATTTTTCCAAGTTATGGATGTTTATATACCACTCTCAAATTTGTTTAAGTATGGCTGGGAATGATTGTTTAGATACAGTCCCTTTAGGGTGTCTTTGTGCCACTTTAATTTGGGTTATGGAAAAATTTGAGGTGAGGCGTTAGTGAGTGGGTAAGATAGGAAGGAAAGGAAGTGACCTTAGGCTATGATAGGTGGGTAAGAAGGCTATTAGGGCTGCCCTAAATAGGATATTACAGACAAGAAGTTAGGGTATCTTAGGATGAGTTAGTAGTGTTCTAGGGGTGTCCAAAATGGATATTATAGTCAAAGATATAGGGAGAGCCATGGGGGTATAAGTAGTGTGGAAATTAAAGGAATAAGCCTTGCTTTAGAGAGAGGGAGAGGTAGGAGTCTAGGGAAAGGGATTTAGCAATGGTTAGGCTAGAATAGAATGGTTTAGGTGTGTCTTATGGCTACCTAATAGGTAGTATTATAGTCTAGTTTGATAGATAGTCCTAGGGTTACCAAAGGTTATAAAACGGAGTAGAATTCCTATTGATATGGACAAGGCAAGTCCAAAACACATGTAAGATGAAGATGAGCTACGTTTTACTTATTTCACTATGGTTTATAAAAAGAGTGCTCATGAAGCTCTAACCCTAGCTTATGTGAAGTAATACATGCTTAAGCTTTGAAGTATTTTATTTGATTAGTCTATAAAGAATATGTGACATATGACTACAATCCTAGGCATGCTCATATACAAACAATAATGTACTTTATAAGAGGCCATAAGAGATGGTTGGGTAGGGTTGGTGTCAGGGTGTCCTTTCTAGGTTTAGGGTTTCAAGATTGATTCTAAACCCTAGGTTATGCATGCTAACATTTAAACTTCAGTTAGGGTTAGGGTTTCCTTGTTGATTCTAAACCCTAGGTTATGCATGCTAACCCTTTAATCGTTAAAATTGAAACAATCTATTTTTTCCAAGTAGATGTAACAAATGCAAGCCAGCAACAGTCATGTTAAATATGATTCTCAACTCATTAATACTATGAAATTTTCATGCGACTTTCAACCCAAAGAGAACATGTCGCTACCAAATGAAGGATCAATAGGGATGATGTGTCTTTTATAGAAGACACATATTCATGAACTTGTTTCATTTTTTATTTGTCAAGGAAGAACAATTTTTATGGGACGTTATCATTATGGGACGTTTTCCTTTCTATTATACATGTGGTTGAAGCATGTTAGTGGTGTTGATGGGATGTTATCATCATATTGTACAAAGTCAACCTATTTTGCAACCGACATACATTGACATAGACCCCAATCAATCCAATTTTCATGAAGATAGGACTGTCAAACTAAGAATGATTTCTAGCCAAGTCAAAATGATTATGACAGTCCAAAACACTACTTTCCAACTTGCCAAAATGAGTGTACAATTCCAAATGCAAGTACTAATGATAAACAAGAGTTGAAATGCCACTTTGAATTAGTGAAAGGTACCGTCAAAACAAAAGTATTTCCAGCCAAGAATTTAGCATTATGACAGTCCTATATTTCACTTTTTAGCTTGTCAAGACAGTCCAATATGTAATTTCTAGTTAAGTAAAATGTCTTATGATAGTCCAAGATGTAATTTCCAGTCAAGTAGGAATGACAAGAAGTATATTCACTTGTCTTTTGATGACACAATGACTTGCAAGCAATTCAAGTCCTTTTCTAGTATTTTTCCAAGTTATGGATGTTTATATACCACTGTCAAATTTGTTTAAGTATGGATGGGAATGATTGTTTAGATGCAGTCCCTTTAGGGTGTCTTTGTGCCACTTTAAATTGGGTTATGGACAAATTTGAGGCGAGGCGTTAGTGAGTGGGTAAGCTAGGAAGGAAAGGAAGTGACCTTAGGCTATGATATGTGGGTAAGAAGGCTATTAGGGCTGCCCTAAATAGGATATTATAGTCAAGAAGTTAGGGTAGCTTAGGATGAGTTAGTGGTGTCCAAAATGGATATTACAGTAAGAGATATAGGGAGAGCCATGGGGGTCTAATTAGTGTGGAAATGAAAGGAATAAGCCTTGCTTTAGAGAGAGGGAAAGGTAGGAGTCTAGGGAAAGGGTTTTAGCAAGGGTTAGGCTAGAATAGAATGGTTTAGGTGTGTCTTATGGCTGCCTAATAGGTAGTATTATAGTCTAGTTTGATAGACAGTCCTAGAGTTAGTAAAGGTTAGAAAATGGAGTAGAAGGCCTATTGATATGGACAAGGCAAGTCCAAAACACATGTAAGATGAAGATGAGCTACGTTTTACTTATTTCACTATGGTTTATAAAAGGATTGCTCATGAAGCTCTAACCCTAACTTATGTGAAGTAATTCATGCTTAAGCTTTGACGTATTTCATTTGATTAGTGTATAAAGAATATGTGACATATGACTACAATCCTAGGCATGCTCATATACAAACAAAAGGGTACTTTATAAGAAGCCACAAGAGATAGTTAGGTAGGGTTGGTGTTAGGGTTTCCCTCCTAGGTTTAGGGTTTCATAATTGATTCTAAACCCTAGGTTATGCATGCTAATCCCAAAACACCGTTTGGGTCAGGGTTTCCTCATTGATTATAAATCCTAGGTTATGCATGCTAACCTTTAAACTTCAGTTAGGGTTAAGGTTTCCTCGTTGATTCTAAATCCTAGGTTATGCATGCTAACCCTTAAATCGTTAAAATTGCAACAAGTACAATAGATCCTTAACATTGCAAGTGATCAACAATATCATAACAAATATGTATGTATTCAATGAGAGTTAGCAATGCCAAATTCGTCTTCAAATGATATGAACTACCAAATTTATCAAAATCAATGTTTTCCAAGTAGATGTAACAAATGCAAGCCAACAAAAGTCATGTTCAATATGATTCTCATCTCATCAATACTATGAAATTTCCAGTCAATCAAATGGTATGAAATTTCTAGTCAATCAGGTTTTTTTTGTTAACTAACCTATAGTGTTAAATTTTTTATGTATTTTATTGTGAACATACAGACTTTATTGCTTTGTCAACAATAAGTATTGCAAGCGCATCAACTGTAAACTACTACTGCATTCGACATAATGTATGCAAATCTATAATAAAAGGTAAAGTAATATAAAGAAGTGAAAAATGATATATTAATATACACAAATTTCCAATCATATACAGTAGTAGTGAAAAATGGAACATCGTTCCCAATGTCTATACAATGGCAAATCGTGCCGTATACAAAATATGGAAACTCATGCCAAAATGCCACATCCTGGCTAGTGTACATAGGAGGGTCTCTCAATCCTCTTGCCCACCCTCGGAGCTCCCAGGTGCACCTCCAAAATCGACCTTCCTCTTCTTCGAGCTAGAGGAAGCTTGGTTCTTTTGGCCGCTTCGACCCCCTCCCCTTGGGCTCTGAAACGACAAGAATGAAATGTCAACTCCTACAGGAAATTATACAAGTATAAAACACAATTTAAAAATCAAAATTACGTTTTCAAATTTTAAATAGCTCACCTGAGACAAGACCGTAAGTAGTGAGCGGGCTACCCTCCTCCGTGATACAAGTCTCTCGGCAATGCCACCCTACAACATTTAAATAGTAAGATAACTCATACAATTTATTTCCTATGTTAATTTTCATTAATATTGCACGAGATTTTCATAAACTAATCAATTTCATCGTGAACACAACAGGCCGGTCCTGGGGGCTGGCAGGTGGAGCAATCGACTGGTCCTCAGGGGTGGAAGGTGGAGCAGTTGATTGGTCCTTAGGGTTGGTAGGTGGAGAAGTGGGTTGGACAACCTTCTCTGATGTTAGGGTGGATGGCATAGAGGAGGATGTAGCCACATCGATGTTGGCTCCAACACTAGGGGACACGGTGGGAAAGGGCATGGACTAGAGTGGGAAAAGTGGTGATGTACGACGATAAACACCAACTAGCTGTAGAATGGAACGGGCCACCCTAGAAGAGGAAACGAGGGTGGTGGGAGAATATGGGGGAGGGTGATGAGGTATGGGATGGGGTGGAGGGATGGGTGAATGTGGATGGA
>LPNX010668147.1:0-13827 GCA_001517045.1 Pseudotsuga menziesii | reverse complement strand
GGGGGGGGGGGGGGGGGGGGGGGGGGGAGTGAGAAAAGGTTGTGATGAAGACAAGGGAGTTGGATGGAAGTGTGGTGGTGGATGGGTGGGTTCTGGGGGAGTGAGCAAAGGCTATGACAAAGAAGGGGGAGCTGGATGGAAGTGTGGTGGTGGATGGGAGGCAAGGGATGGATGGAACGGGGTGGGGAGGCATGTAGGGAAAGGGGCATGTATGCTAGGGGCTACACCTGACATATATGGTGGGAAAAAGGAAGTTGGTGGAGAGATAGTGACAATGACGTTCCTATGTACTTGGACCTGCATGGATATTCATGGCCTCGTATATTAGTACATAAAAAATATAACTATACAAATCTAAGCCATCAAAACTAAAATTAAATTTATACTTTATTACAAGATACCTGCTCACGAGGGGATCTACTGATCCTCGATTGGGATGGATGGTCACTTAATCCCGTGGACACCTGTTCATTTGCATAAAAATATTTAGATTCAATTACTAAATATTAACTACATTGGCCGACAAGATTAACTACTAACATTAAATTTAATCACTGAAAGAAAAATACCTGTGTGTATGGTGCTGTGATGTCCTCTGCAGCTGCCATGGCTCCATCTAGGTTGAAGGAACCAACGTCCTCCCACCCGGGTGTAGGAGACTTAGCACTGAATATTTGTACTTAAAAAAAAATCAAGTCATCAACATCTGATTCTAAGTTAAATTTATTATAAATTATGAGATTACATAATGTATAATCAATACTTGAACATTAAATAAAACAATAACTAGCCTAGTGTAGGTAGCTCTCTATGGCATGCTCCTATGTGGGAACTTGGTATGGATGCCCACAATGAGAACAACGATGTGACACTGGTCCCGTCGAGCTGGATGGATCATCCTGGCTACCACCCGTGGCTACTCTCCCTCGCCCACCACTAGTAGACCGTGCATAAGTGTGTCTCTCGAGGTGGTCTTGCTCGCTCTGTGATGACATAGCCATAAATGTGGTATGCCTGAGAAGGTGTCGTATGGCACGTCTAACGAAATCATGGATCTCATCTTGCTCACTACCTAACCCAGGGGGTTGAGGAAGTGGGTTTGGCTCTCGCCTAGGTACAAGAGGTCCTCTGAATGGGTTTCGGTGGGCATGAGGTCGATCTTGGGCTGAGCCAAAACTGACACCCTAGAACTTGGTGATGTTGAAGTAGTTCACATGGAACCCCAACACTAACTCATTCCACAGTTTCCTGAGAAAATGCTATGGGACCTCAACATTGTTGCATGGAGGCTTGTCGAAAACCATGAACCATCTCTTCCTCTAGTTTTCTCTCCATTGCTGGTAATTACACCAGTCCATGCAAACTCACCTCTTCCTCACATATGGAGGCTGTCTTATTCTTGGATCTATAAATTTTCTCCACAGTTGGGCTTTTATGATATTTAGGTTTTTTATATCCTCTTTGGATATACCGGTGCCATAATGTTGTCTCATTCGAGCCCTATATTTGCTGAAACTGGTTATCTCACTGTGGGCAATGTTGATTGATTCTATTATGTTTTCTAGTGATGTCACGAGGGAAACCTGAGAGGGTTCCCTGGTGTTCTTCAGTTCATCGCTCAAAATTCTTAATTGGTTTAAATCCCTGTGTAATTCGTCTTTGGGGTTTTTTTCATTTAATTCGATGTTTGGGTCCTCTGATTGGTTTGTTTCATTCCTTTCTTGGGATTGTTCATTGGTATTTGTCATTATGTTTAGGTAATTTGTAACTTCAATATCAAAATTTTCCCATATCAATTCATTTTCAATTTTTTTTAATTTTGTATTTTATTTGAAAAACAATAAAAAAACATTAAAATAAACAAAAAAAAATTGACATTCCTACTCCATCTACCTTACTCCAATGTCGTGGGTGTCATTTTAGCTTGGTTGGACACTTCAGTTGGTCTCCTTGAGGGTCGTTTTCGCCTCCTTGGGGGTTGTTTTCACCTCCTTACGCGCTCGCGGGTGTGTTGTGAACAAAACAAAACTGTTCACTATTTTTTTTAAACACAGGGACGTGCGCGTGTCCCTGTGTATGATCACACAAAACACGCATGTGCGGACATACACGTGTGTGTGCGCCCTCCTATTCTCCACGCTGGCAATCCAACGTGGAGGTTCGCTACTGCCAAAGCAGGAGCGCGTGCGCACATCCAAGGGTGCGTGCGTGTTCTTGTTTTTCGCTCACGCACTCCCATTGCATCATATTTGGGTAGTAGCTTCTTGCGGGCACCCGTTAATGAGATCCATTTAACTAAGCTCATTCAAATGGTTAACTAGAATCATTTAACTAGGCTCATTTAAAGTTTAGTTAAATGGTTTACTAGAATCATTTAGTTATAATATTTTTCGATTATTTTATGCTTATCGAACTTTTTGTTTATTCAATTGATGCTTTAAATTTATTTTTAAGTTTGAGCAGCTTCAAAAATGACAAGTGGCCTACTGGCATTGATAGGCCACAAATTGAGTAGATGTGCTTCTTTTATAATCCCATATAAAATAAATTGTATGATTAACAATTTCTTCTCTCTACCCATGCTTAAATAATGTTAAAACCTATTCATTATAAAATAAAACCAGCATAGATCCATCCTAAACACTAATCTATCAAGCAGTCAGGGGCATACAATTTCTTGAGGTGTTCATGTTACGTGTAACATGGCTACTCTCGGTGCACATAACATTATTTCGTTACGTGTAAAGTTACATATCTCTCCCATACTAGGTTGTAAGTACTTCTCTACTCTTAATGCAATATATACCCTTAAAATTTATGATTAACAACTTTATGTCTACCATGCTTAAATAACAAATCTGCAATATGATTATTGATTATTGGTGTGTATCAATGCAATATTAGAAATTACAAGGAAGGTAAGTGTTGATGAATATAATTATTCTTTACACTTGAGCATGATAGTAAGTGTTGATGAATATAATTTAAGAAACCATATTGAAGGGACTCATCATCTCATTGTCTTCATGGTCCAAGATCATACCACATACATAGGAGGAAATACCCCATTGTTGGTGTTCCAATCGCTCTTTGAAAAATATTTTCTGGCCCTTATCTTGCTTTCCTCATCCTCCATAGCTGAATTAAACACTTATCGCACAACCAAATGATAGTTAATCTTATTTATATAGAATCTTCAAATCATTCGAAAAAACCAACAATGAGGAATTAAAATATGGATCCTTCATTTCAATACTGGGAATTGAATCCATAGTGAATTAACATATCACAAAAAGTATGGATCACATCATAAAAAGTCTATGGGGGGATGTCTCAGTCTGGCGGTATGACAAGAGTGTATATTGCAATCGATCGTACAATATACATAACAAGAAATGCCCTGCTATTGGCATTTTAATTGTTCCTGAAAATTGCTTTATGGCCCTTATCTTTCTTTCATCATCCTCCATAGCTAAATTAAACACCATTTTATGCACAAATCAAATGATAGGTATTGTCGTACATATAGAATCTTAAAATATTTCGAAAAAAACAACATTGAGGAATTAAAATATGGATTGTTCATTAGAGAGCAGAGATGGATGCCAACTAAATTAGTTTATGGATCTACCTCCATCCTCAAAAGTGGAGAGAATAACATGCTTAATAAATTATAAATTTAATTGATATTGGTTAGACATTTTTCTAATTTAAGTGATTCAGCTACTAGTTATCTATGGTTAGCTACATGTTATCATCCAACATATTCTCGTTATTGCGTTGAGAGGCGCTCTATAGCTCAATATGGGGGAGATCTTGTAACGTTACGTAACGTTCCTCATGTAAATGTTGGCTATAAATATTATTTCCTATTCCTATTATGAATACATCATTTTTGTTTTGTATTTCCAACCATATTGCAAACAAGTTGTAAACAACACTGCTTTGTACACTTTTTGTTATTGTTAATGTCTGCTACAAAAACAACCTCTTAATATGACCTTGTAATGTTCCTACCTAATAAAACAATATAAAATAAAAAAATTGAATTATGCATAAAAAAATTGTTGACCTTACACATGGTTTTAAAACCATGTGCAAGGACTCCTAAACAAGCCATGGTTTTATTGTACATGGTTTAGGAGGGCCTTGCAAAATGGTTTTAAAACCATGTGCAACGCCTCCTATACAACCCATGGTTTAGGAGGGGCTTGCAAATGGTTTTAAGACTATGTGCAAGGCCTCCTAAACAACCCATGGTTTTAGGAGCTCCTTGCACATAGTTTTAAAACCATGTATGTGGGAGATTTTGTAATGTTTGTTCCTAACAAAATAAAAAATATTAAAAAATATTATATGTCCACCATAAATAATATTAAATATTAATAATAAAAATATTATATGCCGACCTTAAATAAAAAGATGTGTCTTTTGATTTGAATCAAAACAATGGCTATATATAGGACACACCAAAGCTAATAGCTGGAGTGCAATACCTAAGAAGAGGTTTGCACCTCTAGAGATTTGATCCCTCTCTACACTTGATAGAGCCTAGGATTTGGATCTACGCTGGTCTACCTTCAATTGGCATCAACCATTAATTATTTTTTATGTTTCTTTCCTTTTTTTATAATTTTTTAGCTACCAGTGATCCAAGCATAGGTACATGTTATCACTTAGCTTCTTCTAGTCTTCTACCATGAATTGTCTGAGTATCTATGCATCAACTATAATTATTTCTTATATATATATATATATATATATATATATATAATTTATAATTGTTCAAAAACCAGTTATCCGTGCCTAGCTACATGTTATGACCTAGATTCTTTCAGTTATCTTTCATGAACTGCTTGAGTTATCTATGCATCCATGCATCAACTACCGATTTTTTTTTTGCAAAGACAAACTTTTTGATTTATAAACCATTTCTTTTTTGTATTATAAGTAGATTGAAATATATTGAAAATACTTCAATGACAACTTTAGCAAATATAATAAGGATGGGATTATATCTTTTGAATGCAAGTAAAACAAGCAAATATAATAAGGATGGGATTATAATAAGGTTGCAAGTGTCTGCATTGAGAATGTGAATGCCAAAAATGCCACATAATGCGTGACTAAGTATCTAAGAAAAAAACAACAAGAATCTCAAGTGTGATATATTACTTATTTTGAATTAGACATGTTCATAGAAGAACGTTCTATCCAAAGGCATGAAGGATAAGCCTCAAGAAACTTTTCTTGCCCATCCCGACCAATGTTGCATTAGAATCCGTTTCTTTTCTTAGGAGTTCATTAAATATATTCTACATGATTCTTCCTTGTGAGATTCTTCATCTTCACTATATCTTCTCCTTAATGCACACATTTTGTCCAAAAAATTGTTTTCCCACTTGTGAGTTCTACAACAATGATGGAACTGCATGTTTCACTTGTTGTGTGTGCTTAAAGTTGTTGACTTACAAATTTCAACAATAAATGTACAACAAGTCAATATTATTTAATCATAAATATATTAGAACCATGTGTTGAATAGGGAATATTAATGCTTTAGAAAGTAAGAGTTGTTGAATCTTTGTGTAGAACAAATATTTTTGGGATAAATATCCCAATATTTCGATAAAAGAGTTACTTTCATTAATTGTATAGTTTAGATAATTAGGAAAAATTATAGTAATTATGAATTGTTACATTGATAGGCATTTATCTTAGAATTTTGGGGTAGAATACTATCTATTCTTTTCCTAGATTGCAAGAGAAGAGGACAAGTGTATTGTCTAGATTGATTCTATGGTTGTTCAAAATTCGTAATAAACAATTATAAAAAAATTTGAAAATAGCTCATGTGCTAATCACACTTTATGGTAGTTGGAAAAAAAAATAGCTCATGTGATAAGTGCACTTAATGACATTGTAATGTGTAGTTCATGTGACAGTGGAACTCCATCTAGCAGCTAGGAGTCGAGCTAATGTGCACAAGGTTTAGTTGAACTCCATTTTGCAGTTGGGAGTTGAGCTAATGTGCAGTTCATGTGACAATTGAAATCCTTATAAACTTCTTTGATCTCATGTGATAAATGCACTTAGTGGCATGGTAGTGTGAATTCTGTGTGATAGTCGAACTCCATCTAGTAGCTAGGATTTGAGCTAATGTGCATAATTTTCTAGTCAAACTCCATTTGACAATTGGGAGTCAATCTAATGTGGAGTTTGTGTAACAATCAAATTCTTAATAAAATACTTTGAAATCCTAAAATATGTCAAATATATACCTATAGGCGTATTCAAACATATTAATATTATTAATATGGTTGTTTCTAGTTATAGAAGAACATTGCTATTTAGGAAATCAACCAAACTTAATTATTCAAGAATTTGTACATATATACTAGAGTTGATATACAATCTCACATTACAAGGATTTCTTATGTATGGGTAATAAATATCCATTATCGATTACCTCTGCCACCATCTAGAATTAAATAAGTGTTGGGTTAATTCTTGATTTTGTAAATTTTAATGTAGCCTTTTGTTTGGGACAACATGGAAGGATAAAATATCCTTTGATAAGTGAACCATGGATTGAAGTCAACCTTACTTGAAATTCAACCATGGATAGAGTTCACCCTTTCTTCCGAGTCAACCATGGTTCAACGTGAATCAAACAATTTTAAAAGTGTGGTTGTGGATTAAAGTCAACTATGGTTCAATGTCATCCTTGCATTGAAGTCATGGCATGGATTGCAGTCAACCATAGGTTGAATTCATTAATGTTAATATTATTAATAGATTGAAGTCAACCATTGGATTGAGGTCAACCATGCATTGAAGTCAACCATTGGATTGAGGTCAACCATGAATTGAAGTTAGCCATTGGATTGACATCAACCATGGATTGAATTCAACCTTTAATTGAAGTTAATCTTGGATTGAAATGAACCTTTAAGTCAAATTTGTATAGAATTCAACGTTAGATTTAAGTCAATCTTTAATTAAACTCTACCTTTAAGTCAACATTAGATAGAAGTCTACCTTGGATTGAAGACAACCATGGATTTTTTAATTTTTATTTATTTATTATCTATTTATGTATATTATTTATTTTCTATGTTCTCATTTATAATAATAATACTAAATTACGAATAATGTAACACACCCATAGTGCTACATAACCACATGAATGGTCGTCGATGGCTAAAAAGAAATCACGGAGCTCTAAATGGGATCCAAAATTTCTTAAACAATTAATGAAATCAATTAAACAACGAAGAAAAAAATTTCAACAATTAAACAATTAACATAATGCGGAAGCATAGATTTAAAACTACATAAATAATTGTTGACACATTAATCACATATTAAACCCTTAATGAAATAATTAACAATGCTAAAATTGACATTTAAAATGAACTCGACTGTTAGGATATAATCCTCCCTTGTCCAATTTGGTCAATTATGTCTAAATCAGGAGTCCTTTCAGTCTATTTTTAGTCACTAGCACCATTGGGTCTACTTAGCCTAATTGGGGCACATGTACCAGTTACTAAAGTGTGCGGAACACTAATTCAGGCCAACTGCCACTGATTATTGTAACACCCCAGTTTTGACCCCATGGTATTGAATTGCATATGATGGAAAAAGAGTTAATAAATCATTGTGTGGAGCTCAAGGAAAAGGCCCCACCATGGATTTAGTATTTTATGTTTCGACAATTAAAATCGATGCTGATGGTTTATGTGCTAGCTAGGCACAATATATTTGAGACATCATGTAAAATGCAAACTAATAAAAATACCACAAATAGCTATGCGCTGCAACGTTAAAGAGATGGGGGCATGATTTCACAAGGAATAGGGAGGGGAAACATTCAAACCCTTGAGCCAAATGTCAAAGGGTAAACCCATAAAGTTGTCAACCACCCTTTTTGTCTTTTATGCCCAGTCATCTAAAGTTGGAGGATGAAGTTATTGCCTTGGGATGGGAAATGTATGGAGGTCAAATTCGAATTTGGGAAGTCACCCATTTTTGGAAAGTGTGTTTTAACACATATTTCATTAAATTTGGAAATATTCTATTACAAGGACTTCATCCACATTGACTTTTTTTGGAAATCTCTAAATACGTATTCTATTAAATCTAGAAAAATCAACTCAAAGAACTATTCCATTAAATTTGGAATAATTAATCCAATGAACTACTTTATCAATTAATATTTTTTATTTATTTCAAGTAAAACTTTAGTATTCAACTATTCAAAAGGAAATATTACATCTCAATTAGAACTAGAGGAAATATTACATCTCAATTATAGATGGGTTAGATCTAAAATTTAGAACTTTTGCTAGATTGAGTTCCTTCAAAATGAGGAAAGTCATAGCCTTTGAATCCTACATAATTTATATTAATATTATTTATAGGTTGTATTAGATGTTAAGTTAATTAAATTATTTTATGACATAATATCAACATTGTATTTGTTACTACAACAATTATAAACATTGTCATAGTAATTATTTTTGTCTTTGTTATGTATGTTGTTTTATTTTTGGAAATTGGCACCACTTATAATCAAAATGAAAAAATATGTGATGACTTTAAAGTCTAAGTTTTATCCTTGTAATGATTAAAGTAAATTATGAATTAAAATAGCAACATAAGTTATTATTATTGTTGTTCGCAGTGGTAGTGTATTAGAAACTAAGTTGATGAATGCTTACTTTATGAATAATAGATTAACTTGAGAAATTTCTTACCTATAAATTTATTTAATGATATTGATGTTAGTAAAGCCTCCCTTATTTATTAATATTAGTTGTTTTAATAAGCAAAATCAATTATGAACTAGAATAGCATTAGCGCAATACAATTTGATTTTTTTCATATACAAGAGGAAAGGGGAAAAACCAACTAAACTAATTATTGCAAGTGTTCATTATTTATTTATGAAGCATTTGAACAATGTGTTTACTTTAAAAGAGCATATTTATAATGAAAATATAGATATCTTAGAATATTTAAGATTGTATATCATCTATTAATTTATGTTAGGGAACGGAGGAATCGAACCACCATCATCATGCTTGTAATGTAGGTGCTCTTCCATTGAGCTAGCACCCTTTACAACATGAGGGAAGAGGGACTATGTTAACACCTAGATTACACATTTCTAATCCTCCGTGACAGATCAAAATGATGACAGTCTTAGACTTTGATTCTTTCAAAATGATGAAATTCTTAGACTTTGACTCCTTACATAATTTCTATTAATATTATCTATAGTTTGTATTAAATGGTAAGTTGATTAAGCTTATGTAATGACATCAGTATTGTATATATTACTATGATTAAGAAATTGAATTATAATTTGATATGGTAACTAGTACATTGTTGGTGTTGAGTTCCTATACTAGTAGAAGGTTGGCACAATTTTAGAATGGCCCATTTAAAAACTATTTAATGTAAAGGTTTGGTACCCAATATTGTTCTAAAATTTTCCCTTGTATTTCCCTGAACTAGACTTCCATCAATAAACCTTTACATGAAGAGTCTCACTTTCATCATTCTGGAAGATATATGAGGTGGTTTTGGTCATCCAAATCATCTCTCCTTCATCATCAACTCATGATCTAACTAGCAACATATTTCCTTTCTCAAATTCGATCATAGGATTGAATCTTGGCTTTAGCTTGTTGCACTTGGGTCCAACATATACCCGTTCATCTGTCACATTATCAAAATCTCCATCCATAATACTTATATTCCATGCAATGCATTATGATCAGCATTAAATCTCACATGGATTAAATTGTCTTTATAATGCAATGTATTTGATGATAATGTCTAACATGAATTAAAGCTAACATGATGCTACTACTTAATGATTGATTTTCTGTATTAAGTTATGTGAAATCTTTTCAGTCCACAATGTGTTTTTCATGGTTCCTGTAACAAGCATGGGTGGAGTGTCCACTCAAAACATTGGTCTGAAAAACGTTCACATAGTTTAATCCAGAAAATCAATCACAATGATGACAAACTGATAAAACCTGCACACTCAAAATGTTAGTACTGTATTTATTGAGTATAAGCTAATATACTAGTACAAAGTTGGCACCACTTTAAAGTCTACATGAGAAAATATAGTTATGAATGCGAATGCAACATAGTAGTACAATTAAATTTATATCAACTATAATAACGAATAATAGGGAAAACTCACTTCAAACCTTATTGCAAGTTTCTTACATTTACTCACAAAACAAGTCTATAAGATGTTTTTAGGTTCATTCGCATAAAGTATCATCACATGAATTAACATGAAGTTGAACCCAAATTTTCATATATGTAGCAAATAATATAAAATTCCTCAAAAGGTAGCTTAAAGAGAAAATTTGATATACTACACACATTGACATATTTTTTTTCATGTATATTAATTAGTCATTCAAAAAGAAAAATTACATTCATTAATCATCTCCACCTAATCTCCTTATATTTTCTCAAGCAGATCAAGTACAGCTTGAGGATGAAGATTTCCACAGTTAATCATAATGACAAAGAGAGTTTATGGAATTAAATTGTGTATTGAAACATCCCTACGTTTCGAGTGGACACTCCACCAATCATCAGGGGAACAAAATGAAAAGCTAAAAGTGGTATTGAAGAGAGTGAGCAAAAGCTAATAATAAATAAGGTAAGGGTTTTGTCCATGCATTAATGAATATAGGTATGCACATTTGATATAGTGACATGTTGTGTTGATCTAAAAGACAAATTGAAAAGTTAAAATTTGAATGGTGTTAGCTAGTTCGCATAAAGTATCATCACATGAATTAACATTGAACTTGAAGTGAAAGTTTCATATATGCAATATATAATATAAAATTCCTCAAAAAGTAGCTTGAAGAGTATTTATTATACTACAAACATTGAAAAATGTTTCTTCATGTATACTAAAATTCATTCAAAAAGAAAAATTACATTCATGAATCATGTCCACCTAATCTCCTTATATCCACTCAAGCAGATCAAGTACAACTTGTACACCACATTTATTTATCTTGGTCTTCCTGCAATCTTCTTTCTTTGGCATCTATGCCCAAACTATGGTATTAATTGGAATAGATCAAAGTTCTGTGTCATCAAGATTTGGTACCCAATATTGTTCTAAAATATTTCCCTTTTGTTTCCCTAAACTAGGATGCCTCCAATCAATATTTACATGAAGGGTCTTGCTGTCATCATCCTGGAAGATATTTGAGGTGGATTTTTCCATCCAAATCATTTCTCCTTCATCCTCATTACCTGATCTAACAAGAAACAACTTCCTTTTCTCTACATCGGTTCTAGGATCGAATGTTGGCTTTGGCTTGTTGCACTTGGGTCCAACATATACCAGTTCATCTATCACATTATCGAAATCCACATCCATAATACTTGATAATGCATGGAGTGCATTACCATCAACGTTAACATTTTTCCTCGTCTTGGGCCAAAAATCATCAGAAGAAGAATCACTTTCATCCAAGGGTGTATGGTCATTATAGATTCCATCTAATGCATCAAGAACTCTTTTTCAATAATCTATTTTTTTATTCCATTCCTCTATAACAATTGGTGAATTCTCATTGCCAATAGTATCTTTCCACATTTTTATGTATGATGTTATTCCTTCTTTTAGTTCTTTTAAATAAACATCATTGTCTTTGGGACGTAAGAAAGATGGCTTCCATGTGGGCAATATAGGTCGACCTTCATCATCTATATTCAAAAACTCACTATGGTTCCGACCACTTAATGTCTCTGATGGATTCTTTATACCTCATAACTTGAACATCATTCAGTACAAGAAATTGGAAGTACTGGACATTAAGATGTCCAACTAGTGCATTTTTCCCCTCCTTGATGTACCCATTAAGAAAAATTTTGAAGTCATACACTTTGCCAATAAGTTTAGGTGGAAACACCTGTTTTTCTTCTATTGTACAATATGTATACATCATCGCAGATAAAAAATATATATCTATGCTTTTCAAGTTGGAAGACATTCTTCCATAGGTTCCATCTATGTCTTCATGGGTGTGCCCCACAAGCAAGAACGCAACCTCAATAGTGATGAAGACACCAAGTGCAGTTAATACTGATAGAAACATGAAAACATAACGATTCTTATTATCACTAGCTACATTGTCCAACTGTAACAATAAATGTGGAGGAAGAGGTTTAAAATCAAGATTTTGTTTTTTTGAGCTTCCATTTAAAGATAGGAAAGCATCCTTGTACACTCTACATTTTGAGTAAATAGAGTTTTGAAGTAATGCATTGGAAAGTGGGTTTCTTGAACTTCCACTCTCATCAAGCAAATCGCCATACATATCAAGGTGTGGGCCTTCAAGGTCCCCAATCACTTTGCAAGAGATGTACTAGTAGATTGTGATCCCATGTGTACAAATGGTAGGGATAAATGACCAAAACCTCATGTGTTATGCCCATGTTTTAGCACACCTGAAAACGACAAACCCAAGTTTGTTCCTACAACAGATTTTGATTTGACATGTAATCTTGGGATTGAAGTCTTTGTTTTGTCCATTTTATCATGGATAATGCTCAAGTATTCCTTTGGATACCGCTCTGACATAATTCTAAGGGCATAGTAGCAATATCTTCCACACATAACAATCTTATTATGTTTCTTCAGTCTAGCTCATGCCTTTTCTTCCAGCTCTTTTGTAGTCATTGTCTTCATCTGTGCTTTCAACATGATACATTCACTACATTTACTGAAGTTAGTGTTCTTTGAGAATGCCATATATGGAAAATGAGTATTGCAAATCTTGCTCATTGTTTGTTGTGATATTGATGGAAAATTGAGCTCTTGAAGAGCCTCATTGATCTCTTTTAACAAATAACTTTGGGTATATGTTGATGGCAGCAGTATTAAAGGAGCAGACGTTCCATCTTATTCAACTTGTGTTTGGTTCAGTGAAAAATCTGAATTATCCATGACAATTTTGTGCAATATTTCTATGGTTTCCACAGTATGTGCATGTCGTTTGCATTTGTTGGTGTTACCATGAATTCCTTTAGCAGGTCCTTATTGGAAGTTATGTTGGTAAGTATAGAAGGTGCTTTGAGGAATATTATGTATCTTGTACCATGCTTTCTTACAAATAATATCTCCATTAAACCTCATGTCCTTTACTTTCCTAACAGTAGGAGGTAGGCCATGGCCATGGCTCTTTGACATGATTGTGTTGGAAAGGAGTGAATTCAAGGAAAATTCCCTAATGTCATTTTTTTAAGAGTTTCATACCCCTTCTAGCAGCTGCAATGGCTTTCCTATCCACACGTTGAAGACAATGTTGTTTGCAACATTCATCTGCTGCCAAAAGTCAGTTTCTTTCTCTTCATCTCTCTGTATTTGAAAGTTTCCAACTTTTTTTGTAGCCACAACTCGTTTAATTCTTTTATATGGCCTCGTTATGTGCATAGCAATTGAGGCTAAATCTTTTTCATTATAAAGATCACCATCCCATGTGTTTAAGGGACTTGTGTCCTCTATAAGATCACATACCACCATTTCATTTGGCACCTGCTTGAAATTTTCATTCACCCTTGTAATCTCACCTTCATTGTCCACCAACTCATTTATTGACCATCTAACCAAACAATGTATAGACTTATCTCCAATCTTACATCTTTCACAATTTATTTCTATGTCTTCTACAAAAACACCGAATTCCTTTTCACCTAACCTTTCACCCTCAACCATGTCATCCTCACAGACATTAACTATGATCCCTTTGACAATGCACATGC
>LPNX010668144.1:0-23253 GCA_001517045.1 Pseudotsuga menziesii | reverse complement strand
TTTGGTATTTACTATTAAAGTATAAAACAAAATATGTATTATGAATTTTAAAGTTTTAAAATTTTAAAATGTAAAACTAATTCTAAATAGATTATAAGAGAAATTAAAAATAAAATTATAAAATTCAAATATTTTTTTATTGTATAATGTGTGCTAAAAATGTAAGTAAAATTATAGTATCTATTATTTGTCAAATATTTTGCAATTTGTTTAACTCCCTCCTTCAAATTTCAGTACATAAAAGTCCAATACAAGTGAATTATACTACTATAGTTCTAACACATGTTTCTTAAATATTCTTGGGTTTTTAACTCTTATTCATATTATTCATAGTTTTGAAAATGGATTGGAGAAAATGTATGATTATTTCATGACAAAAAATGTTGCACATAATATTTAAATTGAGTGGCGAACACACTAATGAAGCACATCAATTTAAAACAATATTAATCTTGTAGATGATTTTGCAAGAGTTAACCATATTACGTTTATTATGTAATACTATATAATTATAGATTATGAGTGAGTAAATTTTATTAAAAATATTTATTATGCAAGTTATAATAGTTATCAATATGAACAATATATAGAATTAAAACATGAACAACATATAGAATTAAAAGAAATGTAATTGTCTACTACCACTTGTTTAGGCATTACCACATATAAATTATATTAAAAAATATACTACACATTAATTATCAATAGAGAAAGGGGGTCATTGGGTAACACCATTATAATAGTCAAATATAGAGTTGTAATTATCAATAGAGAAAGGGGGTCATTGGGTAACACCATTATAATAGTCAAATATAGAGTTGTAGATAGTGTTACTGAGCACTAAGTTTGAAAATTAAGTTGATACTCCAAGTTGCATACTAAATTCCACCACTCATTTCATGTAATATAAACGATTTGTTTAAAGTGGAACACACAAAATACAAATTTGCATTATGTAAAATCTTTTTAGTTGTAGCCTGCGAACAAGATTTCACACGGACTCAGGTCACGACTCACGTCTATAATAGTCGCATAAGCATGAAACCTTGTCACGGGATACGCCTCTGTGATAACATACTTCACACAAAATATATATTTATATATTTTAATATTGAGGATATGCATAGCTCTACTTTTGTCTAAAAGCAATACATTTGAGAGGGCAGTCGTGGCGTGGGAATCGCTTCCAATGGCACCGCCTTCGCCAGTGTCAGTCCAAACCTGTCGTTGATGTCGACCTGGTTTGCAGTCATTCCTTGAGGAAGTGCCCACTCGAATGACTGGAGGAGCGACGCCAACAGTAGATTGACCATCCGACTCGCCAAGGGAAGCCCCACGCACATCCTCCTTCCTGCTCCGAACGGAATCAGCTCCAAGTGTTGTCCCCTGTAATCCACACTACTCGTCTGCTTCTTAATAAATCTCTCGGGGATGAACTTCAATGGCTCCTTCCAGATCGAGGGGTCCCTTCCAATTGCCCACACGTTCACGATTATTTGGGTGTGCTTGGGTATCACGAATCCCGAGATCTCACAACGCTCATCGGCTCTGTGAGGGATGAGAAAAGGAGCCGCCGGGTGCAATCGTAACACTTCTTTGACCACTGCACAGAGATAAGGGAGCCTCTCTGCGTCACTCTCTTCCACCATTCGCTCGCGCCCGACTACCTCATCCAATTCGGATTGGACTCGTTTCATCTTTTCCGGATTACGGATCAGTTCGGTCATCACCCATTCTATTGTTGTTGCGGTGGTGTCACTCCCAGCCCCAAATATGTCCTGTATTACAAAGAAATTAAACATCAGAAAGAAAACCCTAATTACATTTTCCCGTTAAAATTGAAGCCCAGACAAGTGGGTCAATACACTTATATTTGGTGAAAATGGTGTTTGTTGAAGTAATATTTATTATGCAAATGAGGATGAAGGGTGGGCAATACCATTGGAAACATTGCCCATCAAATAAATTTGAAAGTTCGTTCTAGTTTTTAAAATAAACAACAATCAAAAAGCAACGAAAGGTTTACAGCTAAGCAGCCTCTGATATGGGCGAGAGTAAATTCGTCGCTTCTCATTTCCAGCAGAACCTCCAACAGATTCTTTTCACTGTAACTTGTCTCCCTGCTTTCATCTGATGCCATACCCAGTCGATCCTCTATGAATTTGTCGATAACGTCATGCAACTTTTTGAAATTTATCTCCGTATCACGGTATACGTTCTGGGGATCCAAGAACTGAAGGCAGGGGAAAAAGTCTGCGAGATTGGGAGTTGCATAAAGCACCATTATTTTGGAAAGGGCGTGTTTCAACTCTTGAGAAGGTCGAGCGAACTGAGGATCGAACACGTGTATACCGAATACCATTTTCCCTAACAAGTTAAAGGAGGACTGGAAGGCGGTGTGTCCAATATCCAGTACACACTTTCCCTTCATAGCTTCTTCGAAAATCTGATTAATCATTCGATTTACTTGATCTCTTCTGAAGTGTTGCAGAGCTTCCAGCCTCTTCACAGAAAAGAGTTCGGTAGTGGATACACGTCTGAGCATGCGCCACCGGGATCCATATTGACCAAAGACTATGGAGGTCTTGTAGTGGGAAAGAGCCTTGCTTGCCTGCGTCACGATCCGGCCTGACAATATGTGGTCATGGGTTTTGAGAACCTCCTTTGCCATGGCGGAAGACGAGAGTACAACTGTCATTTTCATCCCCAGAGAGACGGTCATGAGCGCCCCATATTTGGTAGCAAGCTGGAAGAATGATTCGTGGGGCTTGTTACCCAGCTGCAACAGATTTCACAGAATAGGCCATCCTACAGGACCGGGAGGAAGCCTGAAGTACCTCTTTCTGCTCCACGCATCGAAAACCAAGACTATGATAACTGTGCTTCCCAGGAGCAAAGAATACCAAAATGACCATCCAAGATCCTTTGAGCTCATTGAATCCTGACAGTTAACAAAAGGGACCAGCAAAAGGAAGAAGAATGTTAACAGCGAACAAAATTCACAATATGTTGATCCATAACTTGCAATTTCAGACTAAACTAGTTTATATACTAAAATATCTCAGCAAGAAATTTCTTTCTTTTGGTGTCAGAGTTTGCACCACTTATTCTCAGCAAGAAATTTCTGTTTTTAATGTTAATTTAATGTTATGTGTTAGTACCACTTATTTTGTGGTGTGAAGTTAAATTATGTACTGATAATTTGGGATATTAAGTAACGATATTAATATTATTTATATTTTGTGGTGTTAAAAATAGTGATAATATTTACTAACATTATTAAAAATTGATTTTTTTATATATAATTGCAATTTGTATATAAATTGTTATGTTCATATAATTGCAACTTGTATAGAAATTTTCATATTCATATAAGTGCAACTTGTATATAAGTTGTTAAATTTTTTTTATGTACATAAACATGTATAAGTAGGATTTAATATGAGGATTTGAACCATTATGAGAGGATACAAGAATTGCTATTGGGAGCAGTGGTCCTAAAACTTTCTGCAGGTTATACAGATCATTTGCATCGTTATGAACAAGGAAATGAGGCCACGGACGAAGATGCAGGTCTATATGGCTTATGATAGAGGTTGACCTCAGAGGTTCTGATCCGAGTTTTATAGATGACTTGGTTTTTACACTTTCTAGATTAGTATTTAGGTCGTGATTTCGAATCCAATGCAGGGAAAAGATAATAGAAATAGGTTTTATAGCCTGATTCTGAGGACATGGCAACAACTTCGACTCGCGGTGTCCATGACCATTCTAATGTTAGAACTAAATTAGTGCGTCTATATATAGGGAAGTTGTGTGTGAGTTTGTAGGGAAAGGAAAATGGTATGGATTTTGCATCGCACCATTTTGTTTTAAACCAATTATTTGACGACGTGTAAACAATTAAAACAAATGATGCTTGTCCTCATAGCACAATCAGTCCTTGTATCTACCACTAACCAGGAAGATATGAGATTACCCATTCTTCTGTAGAGGTTGGTTGTGGCCATGGCAACGACAGTGGGTTATGCTTTATTAGCTCCTCATGTTCAGTTTTCTGATATGGGTTTTGTCACCCATAACATACAAACAATGATGGTATAAATAGTAGCCCGCTGCACCATTTGAGGAGTATTGTAAGTGGAAACCATGCCATCAGGTCATAGAGTAACAAGAAAGCAGCAAATCCTAGTAGTCGCCCTTCCATACAACAACATCGCAAGAACATCAAGTGGGCACCCATGAACAGTGACAGAGCCAAGAGAGCATTAAGTAGAGAAACTGCACTAAAAACAGAAGGAAAGTTGCAAAGCGAGGAACAGAAAATAAACCATCACCTATGAAAAATCCTGAAAAGTTAACAGCAATGAATGTTGTAGAATCTCTCATACACTGTATCCATAAGAAGCACTCGCAAGATGCCCTCAGGGTCTCTTTCTCTCCTTTTTTTATTGGGTAATTAGTTTTCCATTTTGGAAAGTAAATTTGGTGCATACACACTGTTGCAAATGACCAAACAAATGGGCACAATTGCATTCATATATCTTCTTACAGAGTTTCTAAGCATAATGGGTGTCACAATGCATATAGAGAACACCTCATGAGTGGTTGGGCATTAATTGCATTCCACTATTACATGTTGTCAAATATGAGTGTATCTATTGTTTTTGCATTTTGGTTATTTTTTTGCTCCTTTATGGGACCCAAAATAATCTATTAATTGCTATTTTATCCAGGATATTTGTTGTTAATTTTTTGTTTGTTTGAAACACTTCTAGAATGCAAGCAGCTACATTTTATTTCATAATTTGGATTCTCTCAAATGTCACTATTTAAGCATCATAGTTAAGAATTTATATGATTGCACAAGGAATATCTAACCTAGATCTCTATGTCAACTAGAAAATGGTGCATGTTCTAATATCTAGTTGTTAAAATTAGCAAGTGCACATCCCAAGTTCCATTCTTTCACTGAGATGGTAATCAAAGTTAGGTCATGTACCTAGAATCAAGAGACCCGGATCATTTCTCCTACTCTGTTACCATGTACTCACTACTTACTGAACATAATTGTGCCAAGTCATAAATAAGTGTTAACATTAGAGAAGAGTACATACACTGCCAATGTTCTGAGAAAATGTCAAAAGTTTATCACCCCCTCCCCTGGGTGGAACATCTAGAGATCTTAACAAAACCAAATCAGGTCCCCTATCACCTGCTGAGGGCTTGAATACTAAAAAATTGTTATTCCCACGGTCGGATCCACACCTAGTTCCTCAACATCCTCTCGTGTTTTTACAGCAACCCCTTCCATCCTCTCAATAGTTCATCCCTAGAACTTTCTGCCTTACGGCTGACTATGATTTATATTTATTACAGCAGCAAATGCTTCAATTCTGTCCAGCCTTTTCACTAGGAAAGCTCAAGAAGATAGACACTGAAAATGTACTTGAAGGAGGGATGGATATTACAGCCCTTAGGGAATATTTTTAACCAATACACAAACTTGAAAATTACTTTTATAACAATAAACTCGTAAAAGCACTAAATCCGATTTCCATGAAACTACCCTTAACAATGAGAAACCAAAGTTTATTTTTCAGATCCAGAACATATAAATTTACACATACCATTTTGGTTCGTCTGTTGCAACAAATCAGCACATTAAAACATCCATGAAATTACCGTGAACAATGAGAAAGCAAAGTCTGTTTTTCAAATCCGCAACATATAAATTTAGGACAGTAGTACCACACAACAATATTACACAAATGAAGATTAAGTACAATACCTTTGTTGATCCTAAGCTAGTACAACAAGTTAAGAAAAATATCATTTAATACCACTAAACAAAATACATGCAAGGGCCAAAAGTTATACATTCAACATATCTCTGTATAAATTTTAGCTCATATAGATCGGTTTGTCCCGATCTAAAGTGTCTCTTTGTTTCTTGAATTGCTTTATAATTATGTTTCGTGATCAGTTGGGCTGCATATCTAATGTCAGTTTGCTCCATTTGATATGGTTTGGTTTTTATGGCGTATAATATGATTTTATATTCTTAAAATAATAATGGCTTAACTGGAATTTGTAAAAATAGTTATAACATAGATATGACATTTTATACAGTGTACTACAATTATTATGTCAAAACCTATTTGGATATTATATATCCAAAATGTTCAAGATTGTCGAATCTTTGAAATTTGGGGATTTTTTTATATGTATATAGAAAAAGATTAAAAACAAATGTAAAATTTTAAATATATTTTTAAAATTTTAAGAACTGTTATTGAAAATTTTAAAAATTTATACAATTCCTTACCGATTAACCAAATCGTCCATAATAGTTGAAATTGTCCCTAAAATTAACTACATGTAAATTAAATATATATTATTTCTTTCGTCCATTAACTACATATAAATTAAATATATATTATTTCTTTCGTGCTTAAAATTAACTACATGTAAATTAAATATATAGTATTTCTTTCAAATATCGTCCATAAAATTAACTACATGTAAATTAAATATATATTATTTCTTTCGTCCATAAAATTAACTACATGTAAATTAAATATATAGTATTTCTTTCAAATATCATCCATAAAATTAACGATAAGCAAATTAAACATTAAATATAATATTTGAGATTGATTCATTGGAGCGGACTGGGATTCGGTAAATATCCGAGTCAAGGATTTGTGTTAATGTTGAATTTGTTTGCTAGTTAAATTAAATATAATATTTGTGATTGATTAATTGGAGCGGAGTGGGATTCGGTAAATATCCGAGTCAAGGATTTGTGTTAATGTTGAATTTGTTTGCCAGTGTATTAGTAACAATAATGTTTGAGTTTTGTTAAAGGTTTTGTGATGATGAGATCAATTCCTCAGTTAATGTCTTTGATAAGAGCACAACAATATTTAATACAATATTTGAAGGTAAATGTCACTTGCAAACTTTTAAGCTTTAAATTATAGTCTTGAATTTTTTAGCTTTAAATTATAGTCTTGAATTTTTTATGAGCTAGAATTCACTCAATTATATTGTTTCCGTTCGGAATTCTTAGCTTTCAGTAGTTTTATTCAATGAATGGCTTCATTCCAGATGATAGTTATTGATATAATTTCTTTGTATTCTAGAACAAAAGTCATTCAAACTATGACCGGTATTTATGCTCTTCAAAACCATTTTTTTCCTGTAATTTAATTCTAGACAAGAAATCCATTAACATACATTTTGACATCATACGGTGCATGCAAAAATACCATTCAAAATAGGACGGTGCATGCAAAACTAAGCTTGAAGAGAAGTTACCATTAGTCTTGATTAAATTTTATACAAATTTATTTTTATGATCAATTCTACCCATTATAATTAAGACGGATGGTCTATGATATTAATTACATCTATTAAAGAAAATATTTACCATATAATGTTAACTACATTAACTAAAAACTAAGTATATCCTTAAAAGGAATTTTGTCAAACATAGATTTCAATGTTTTACTATCATGATGACTTCACTTCATCATGCATTTTAGTAATTCCTCTATTACGGCATTGTCCCACGATGAGATGATAACTAAGAGCCACCTATTGTCTGGCTGAAATTTACAATCATTCTTAACTAATAAAAAAATGAAAAATAATATATTTTTATTTTTCATTAATTACAGAACACGTGCAGTTTTTAGCTCAATTCTATTACATCTTAGGTACATATTATTTTGATAGGTAAAAGGTTATTCACATAAATTCAAATGGGCTTGCTAGTCTCGTGAACAGACCAATGATGCCATCAAAATAATTGCTATGCTCTTCCATCACGGCGGAGAGCAGAGGTGTTTGGTTCCCATGAGTCTGGAGTCCCATATGCAAATCATGTTTTATCATAAACGATTTATTACAAAGCTTTTTATGAAACTAAATTCTTGTGGCCTTAATTTTCTAGTTCTATTGAATTATTTGAATTATAAGGTGTTGGTTTCTAAGCCCTAAATACTTGCCGTCAATATGTACACAAATATGGAATCTAATAATAGAAAATTTTAAAAACAACTTTCGAGGGCATTGCCATCATGTACATTTTGTTTATATGTATAATTCAAATATGTATATAAATCAATTTTTATTAGAAAATTAAAATCACCTTATATTTATATAAAAAACAATAGATTTTTTATAAATAATTGATAAATACTTTAAGACAATTTTTTAATAATAATAAGAATTCCAATTTTTATATATAATTGATAAATACTTTAAAATAATTTTTTAATAAAAACAATTCATTTATAAATATTACTATATTTTCAAATTAATGAATGATTTTAACCATATCGGAATGCCATCCACATTAATTTTATTGTCTCCCATACCATGTGTTAACCAAGCATCCCATCATAAGTTTAAGTTTCATATCTGCAACCTCTTAGTCTACCAATCCAGTGATTCCAATTCTAAGCCTTCCACAATATAGGTCATTACCAACTTAAAAGGGAAAAAAAGTGAAATGCAAGTGCATATAGATGATAATAGTAAATGGATAAAATCATAAAAAAATTATTGTTTATGTAAATAAGGTTGGAGATGGAAACCTATGCAACTCATCAAATACCTTGAATTAGTTGCCATTTTCTTATTTTAGAATGATATTTACTTTTTACCTTTGACAAAAAAAAACGTTTTACTCTTAACCTTTTATTTTGGATAGATTTAAATTTATCTTAAATGTTAAAGATTTATAATAATTTAATAAATTCATAATAATTTAATGATTAGATGGCAAAATCTAATGTTGATAATAATATAGTGCTTGGCCATGGATTAAATACACTTTATCAATGCATATATGTGAGAAATGTAATCTATGCCTATTAGAGACATGATCATATACACATAACTCATGCACAACTAACAACCATAAAAGTTTGTGTTGTAGTTAGATTGTTAACATTTATCACTTATTGTCAAGTACTTAAACTTAGAGATTACATGGCATTTGAAATCATTTCCTTTGACTTAAGGATATATGTGAATTTGAAGTTTTTAAATAGCTATTATTGTGTTACATTTGGCAATCTTGTTAATTTTCCGAACATATATTTTTCAAATACAAAAGCTATAGAAAGGAAAACTTAGAAGAAAAACATTCATGCAAAAGAATAGGTATTGTCATATGAAAGGTGGTGCATCAATGATGTTTTGAGACAAGTGCTAGTGAACTTACACAAAAGACTCTTATCTTTGGCAATCTTGTTAATTTTCCGAACATATATTTTTCAAACACAAAAGCTATAGAAAGGAAAGCTTAGAAGAAAAACATCCATGCAAAAGAATAGGTATTATCGTATGAAAGGTGGTGCATCAATGATGTTTTGAGACAGGTGCTAGTGAACTTACACAAAAGACTCTTATCTTTGCTAGTAGCTTCTTGCCACTCATATTATAGCAACCCCTATTAGCAACGTCAAGGACATTACCACTATGTAGCTCTTGTTATAATATATTTTTGTTTACCATTTTTTAATTCCCCTCACATGAATATAAGACAAAATAAGGAAAACTTACAAATTGATACACAAAACAACTTTCTATAACCCATTCGTGGAGAAAATGTGTTCATTATACTTTTCAATGAAAATATAAAAAACTTAAATATCTATCTACCCAAATATAAAAGAACAATAATTACACAAGTCAATACGTAGAGTTCCTCTCAAAAACACGAATTAGGCAAGACACCACTTTGATTAGTGTTAAAGACCAAAAAAACCAATTATTGTACACATTTGCTTCTTGAGATTATAAGATTTGCGTCCAGGCCTTATATTTGAAGTCGATTCTCATACCCGATATTTGAAGTCGATTCTCATACCCGATATTTCACGATATCTGGTTATTTAGACCATGGTTTATAACTTGAGAAGGTATTTGACTAGAAACTTATAAAGTAGTTTTTTTTGAAATAAAAGAAAATTTAAGAGTTGCCTGGTTTTATAATTTTTTGGAAATAATTTTTTTTTTAAATTTGTAAATTAGCTATTGAGTTTTTTAGTATAAAATCTATAGCCCAATTTATTATAATTGAATACCTACTTGTAAATCCATGTTAAACTTGGTTAAACAGCTATGGACAGATTAAACTTAATGGTTTAGTGAATGTACTTATATCTCATCACAACCTCCTTGTTTAGTCTGTGATTAATATGCATTCTGCACTATTTGTTGCGTGCAATAAACAGTCTGCAGCGCAGCCATTAATAGTGCCACGACAAGGTATACCAACCAATAACATTAATTACTGCCTCGAAAATGCTTGTTCCAGGCTTGAGGCTCATACTAAAGGAGTAACTTATTTGCATTTGGGTCTACTCGGGTACCCGTCACGTAGATAGCTTACTCCGTTAGTTATGTCTGTCTATGAGAAACCTCTAACCTGCCAACCTCTTCCTAGAGAAAAACATTCTATAAGAATTTCTTCTTTACACAATGAATGGATACAATCAATGGATTCCAAGCTCATCTTTTCAAAAAAATTTCCATGTCAATTAATTTCTGTTCTTAGAAATTTGACATTATTTATGGCCCCTATTATGAGAGATTTTTAACAATCTAAATGGTAAAAGATTTATGTTTCCGATTTGATGCCACAAGATATTTATTGTCATTAACCTGGCTCTCTACTCGCAGTACTAATCTCAAGCTGTCGAAACTACTCCCGCCATCGGTTCCATTATCAAAACCGGGATTTTGAAAAATCCCTCCAACGTAAAGAGGCGCTGTAGGATAAGGCACACACTGCCAAACAGGTTGACATGCACACTGAAATAAAAACATCTAGCTTAAAGCCAACAGGTAAAAATGGAAGATTGAGCAAAACAATACCAATACCTGCATATAGGCAGAAGCATCGTAATAGCACGCCTCTGTAATTTCAGAACCAGTATACTCAAATGTTAAACCATATGTTTACTGAATATTTCCACGGACCTTTATAAAATTCATTAAATTTTGGTATCAAGAAAATAAAGGGTTTGTACATAGCAGAGACTGGATTAATTCTTACTATGTGAAGCAGCCGCATTGTTTGTGAACAAAATGAGCAGAGCGCAGAAGATCAAAATGTTACATTGTTTGTGCACAAAATGAGCAGAGTGCAGAAGATCAAAATGTTACTGAAGAATACCAACTTCATTCTTTGAATAATGGTTGCTGCTGACCCTGCCATAGAATCAAAATGTTAAAAAAAAAACAAAAAAAAACAAGCAGCTAGATGATTCTTACAGAAAAATGTCATTCAGTGCTTCAACTAGTGCTTCCTCTTATTCCTCATTCCTCAGGTTGGTGGTTGAAGTTTTTTTTTAATCAAATTTCTAAGCACAGAAATTAATTGACATGGGAACTATGTTGAAAAGATAAACATTGAATCAGTTTGGTGGTTGTAGCTTTTTATGAAATTTCTAAGCACAGAAATTAATTGACATGGAAATTATGTTAGAAAAGATAAACATTGAATCCACTGATTGTGTATAGGATAAATTCCTGGAGCAGTTGAATGTTTCAGTCGAGAAGGATGTTGCATTCAGCGGGCCAGTCGGCCAGAGGGTCTCTCATGGACAGAGATAGCTAACAAAGTAAGCTATCTACTTGACGGCCGAGTGGAAAAGGCCGATCAATTTTGAGATGTGAGCATTTAGAGATTTGTGCGAACGTTTTAAATGCGTTATTATTAACCATTGTATTAAACAAGAATATTGTAGGGTTGCTTTGGTAGGATCTTGTCTGCCTACTAAATATTTACCAAGCTAAATGGTATTTGACAAGTGCCTTGAGAATTCTCAAGGCAATCATTTTTACTACATTCAAATTGCATGTCTACCGCTACCGCTGTGGCAGGATCTCCTCTAACTTCAAATATTTTTCAAGCCAGTTGGTAGTTGGTAGGCACCTTGAAATTCTTATAAAGGGGATTTTTTTCTTTTAAATTACAGTAGAGGTGCAGCAAGTCAGGGACATAGACCCCACAATTGAGTTGTATTAGGGTTATTAGACTCTCCTAGAGAAGTCGGCTCTCTAGAGTAAATGTCAAGTGGAAAACAAGTATAAATAGAGAGTGAGTCTCTCTATTTGAAACACACACTCACTCAACAGTATCACAAGAGTGAAAGAGGAGTAGCTCGCACAGGTGAGAGAGAGAACGGCTGTGGGAGGTCATCTTTGTATCTTTGGGTTTTACTTTTACTATTGGTGCTCATTCTATCTATGAGGAAGTTGCTAGGTTTTATCCTTTATAATTTCCCTGAGGAAAAATATTTGTGTCTCTTGTCTCTTGTGATTATTGCTTTGCATGTTATTCTCTCAGATAAAATCCTAGATCATATTGATTAAATGAAAAAAAATGAACTAAATCATATTGATTAAATGAAAAAAAATGAACAATTATTTCCAACAAGAGTCAAATTCCCGGTGGGATATAATTAGGGGGTATCATGTTTATATATATTTTGAGAGACATGAACTCTATCTTACTTCTCTATCCAATGGTTGATACTAAAATATCGTCAATGGTGGAGATTACATCTTTTATTTTTACATGAATCAATACAATTGAGGGGAGTGAATTACTTCATAAATCCCATTTTTACATCATAATAGATCATTCTTTTTGCAATTTTAACACTTAGGGAACATGGGGGGATCATTACCCTGCGCAACCCCTCCCCCCCACACCCCCGCCTTACATATTTTTAAGATACAACTTGATTTACACACTTTTATTTTTTCCATTTTAATCAATTTCTCCCTATTGGGGACGTTCTCCCTAAACAAGCCAATAAAATAATCTAGCCCCCCAAGCTAAGTGAAACTAGTGAAAAATGGTCTAGAAATCCATCATACATCTCAATCCATTTCCTTGACTTCCCTAGTCAAATCGATTTCCTTGAGGAATTTCACAGTTCATTTTTTGTAGGTACAAACTCCTAAAACAAATAAAATGCTCATAGCTCTATGTTGGATGCATACCGGGACAAACTGACAGAAAAATGAATCATAGACCTTGTATAATGGTACTGGTCACACATACCCCCTAATTCACTGAAATACATAGGAGAACAAAAAATATCACCATCTCATAATAAAAATAATGGCTAGAATCAATACAAAAATAATAATAAACCTTGGATTTTTATAACTGTAACCAACTGATGAAAAATGAGACTGCAGTATTGGTTATGGGAATGTCTAAAGAAAATATAACAAATGTTGATTTTGGTAGTCACTTCCTTGGAAACTATGTTTGAATCATTCAACTAGGTTGACTTGGTCAAAACTACCCAAATTGAAGATGATGCAATACTCTGGGATTCTGAGTACATAATTGACAGATGAAGCTCATATGATTATGGTAGTAGAAAAACTTAAACATTTATAGCATGACAGTGGTACAAAAATATAAGCATGCATCATACTTAAATAAGAGTGAACATTTCTTGTTTTACAAATCCCCTTAAGTATGCTCTCTAACAAAACTTATGCAATCAACTATGATGGGTTAGGTGATGAAACCAAGGCTAAAAGGTAAAGGGAATTCCTTGATTAATTTAACATAGTGATCATTGAGGGTTAAGCAATTAAGGTATCCACTTGAATTCATGATGAATAGAGGAAATTATGGAATGGGAGTGTCTCACACATGGATGATTTGATTTGAAAAGTGTCCATTCAACTTTAACATATGTCTATTGCTCACATCCAAGCTAAAATCAAACTCCACGAGATTCTTTTCTAGGACCCTTCCATTGATTACACAATAAACTGTAGTGAATAGATCCTAGGGGACACTTAGTATTAGTTGTGCCTTACTCCATCTCACATCACAATCCATAATATCTGTGAGGAATTAATCATTACACTTTTCAACACTGGCCAACAATATTTAGATTTAGCATTTATTTATCCACTTCGTTTTAGGTCTTTCACATTTTCATTTCATAACCCTTTTAAGGCATGTCTAAAGACACAGTTTGAATATTTATTTGATGGGATTGCGTTTATTCAAGATATAGAATATAATATATAATGCATGTAATGATGGTAGACAAAATGATTCAATTTTTAGGTAACAACTCTTTTGGAAACTAGGGGAATATCCACATTCAAGACCAAATAACAAGGAAACCCGAGAAAAGAGATCAAGGATTCAAAACCCAATTCACCTAAGCTCAAGAACCAACAATAGCGGGTTCTCCTGGTGGAGAAGGATCAAGGCTTCGACAAGTTTTTTTGCACAAATCAAATCCAAGACACAAAAAAACATGGGGTATGTCATCATAAGCTAAGTGGGAAAATAAGTTGTCTTCAATCTCACTAGTCAAATGTCAAGTCAAGGTAAATGTCAATATGGAAGACACAGATGAGTGGAGATAACAAAAAATGATTCCAACCTATAAAAATAACATAAGTCTATTTGAGATGAGCATATATAAAGGAATTACATAAAAGAATCTATAACCACTCACAATATAAGTCAACCAAGAAAAATAGTACCACAGTGAGTTAATCAATGCCAAGTCACAACTTCTAAAATAAACAATAGAGACAATCATAAATCCAAATACAACCTATATTCATGCTCAACCATAGATATGTCTCTGCCTAAAATACCAATCTTCCAACTGTGTACCATATCTCCTGATCTGCTCGAATAAATTGTGTCACCACTAAGGTCATCTCAATGGACAAAGGAAATCTTATTCATGGCAAGGGGACGCTCTGTGTCTTCTGGAATAATCTCTAGCAATATCAATATTCAACAAAATGATCCGTTTTGTATCCCCATCTGTCTTATTGGCTTAGAAATAGAGAAACTATCTAGTTGCTGCACCATGGTATCCCAACTACAATGTATGTGACAATAGTTCCTTCTACCTTTGTTATTGTGTGTCCATATGCTTGTGAGGATTCATGAGAAGATTAAATCCATGAGTATGGTATCATCTGTTATGGATTGAGTATCATAGATGTTATGTTCATGATTCAAGGCTAAATATCATCCCCGAAAATTAAAGTTCTTTTCATTGTGTGTTGATATTTAATGCATTTCATATTGCTCTTTGCATGGAAGAGTTATGTATGTATTTATTTTATGGAATGTTTTAGTGCTAAAGATATATATGCCTCATGTTAGCACTTCAAATATGTTAATAATTACAGAATTCTTCTAAAGACAACTTAGTACATTCAAAGCCTTTATTTATTAACGAAATTCTTTCGTTGATGCTTCCTTTTGCTCAAGATTTGTCTACATCACTTCGTTCATAATAATTTTCTTCATGTATTATGTCTGGCTCCATTAAATTCCTCAGTTAAATTTATTTTGCATTCCCAATTTTATCCACAATATACTTATAAAGAACTTGAGCATTCAAAGAATATCTCAAACCTAAATACAATTTTTATTTATCTCTAATATCAAAATTTTGAGCCTTGTCATGACTGGGCTTTCCCTACCTTCAACCTAGGGTAACTCTAGGAACTAATAGAAGGAACACAAAAATTATACACACTGACATGAAAACCTATGAAGGTTTTGGTCAATGGTAGTCACCTGAAACCATATTATGGTCCATAGGGACAAAAACAACTGTGAAAAAAGAGAGAGATTGAAATGCTTTGTGTTTTTCTATTTTTCGTGTTGTTTTATTTTCTATGTTGTTTTCCACTAGTTAGTTAGTTGTTAGTATTTAGTCTAGCTACTAAGTTAATTGGGTATTGTCAGTTATAGATTTAGTTTGTGTTTTGAGTAAGGTGTGATATAATCTTGTTCAAGGGATGAAACACTGGTATTTAAGTTGTAGTATAGTCATTGGAGGAAATCCATGAGTTGATTTGTGTGTCCAACATGTTCCTGGTCATGTAATAAGTTATGTGTCATAGGTTTAGTTGCAAGCTAAGTAGTTGATATCCACTATTTAACCATAATGTCACCGCTAGTATTCAATTCACAATCAGTCATATGCCACCCATCCATTGGTCATCAAAGCATCACATGATCACCCGTTAGCCATCATTCCATGAGTCATTTCACATGTATCAATCAGTATTGTATCAGTTTAACCATAATTAATCAATTTGGAAAGATAGATGAATGTAGTTCCTTTATTAGGAAGGCATTATAATCATCAACCATTTCAAAAAGGAAAAAAAGTAAAGGATACCTTAGATTGGTTGATGACTATGAGGAGATCACCTATTAAATGAATTTGGGGGGACATATAAAGAGAGGAAGCCTGCATGATTGCAGGAGGTGGCACATAGAGGTAGAGAGAGCCTTTGCATAATTGTTTGTCGAGTGCAGAATTCAGGGTGAGAAGCACATAAACAAAGAAAGTATCCGTGTACCATATCCATCTCATCCGACACTAAAGAATAAGGGTGCAGGACAGAGGATTATCATTTTGTGCAAGGAAATAAACAACCTACCGGTATTCGACTATAAGGGAATCCATGAATCAGAGGGTAATCACTAGTTTGATTTAGAGAAGTAATCATTGAGGATAAGAACAATCTTGTCATAAGAGTGAGCAGTCAAGAGTGTTCTACTTATGCATAGATTAAGTTTGGAGAACCGCTGAAGTTTGTAGTCATGGATACTACCCCAGGAACAAAGAAGGATAGATCCAAGGTGAATCCTTAGAAGGAGTATCCCATGATGGTAGTTCCATGTCGATCAAAGTAAAGGTGAAAGGATACATATCAGGAAAGGTATTTTTTCAAAAGTTTTATGATTCAAGCATACTGTATGATACCCAATTCCATCAATTGGCTATCGAAAATTACATGAATGACAAGACGAATGAATATGGAACCTTCGGTGTGGATCCACAAGCATGGGTGCGCTTGATCCACTAGTCAAGGATTATGTAATTGATGTATGTTCCCCATTTTGGGAGAGGCGATATGATAGGTTCTTGCATATTCTTTATCCTTAGCCGTATGCAGGGAGGATATATATGACCCGACTAAAAGTATGAGATCATCAATGAGACCATATGTTTGGTCTCAGGACTACCCCAGAAGTAGTCATATCCAATGGAAGTAATAGATCAAGCTTCTTCCAAATAAGTGTACAAAAATTACAATACTAGATGGGGATCATGAGGGTGTGTTATCTCCCAGATTTGAAAATGTTGAGTCTATTTTGCAACACAGATCCTAGCTTGCAAACTATTACAAAAGTGTAGGAAAGCATTAGAAAAAAATTGGGGTCTAAATTGGGCCTCCTAAGGAGAATAATAAAATAACAGTTAACATAATAAAATAATAATTGTGAATTTTGGAAGAAGAGAGAAAACAACTACTTTTTTCTTCATATTTTAAATGTATGTCCCTGTAGTTTTACTCAAATTTTGAGGAGGAGGATTTTTAGCATGCAAAATTCAATTCTACATCCAAAGAGTACCCACACTGCATACTTTTGATGGATCCCACCCTATGAAAAACGAGTAATACATTTAAAAACCATGTTACTTTCAAAGTAACATGTTTTTAAATTTTATTTCTAATCTTTTGTGGGGTGGAATCCATAAAAAATAAGTAATGTGGGTACTCGTTGGATGTGGAATTGAATTTAGCATCCAACAAGTGCTCCCACTTGAAATTTGAGTAAAACGAAAGGGATATATGTTGAAAATACGAAGAATAAAATTAGTTTTTTTATGACAACTATGTCAAGTCAACCATTATTGTTGACTCTTTTCTTGAAATTCTATTGGTTGGTCAATTTTTATGTGGCCCATTTTGGTTGGATGTTTTTCTTATGAGGCCCATTTTAGGCCCCAAATTTCCTCTAATGATGAATTTCTAATTGGTGTGGTTGTATCAACGAAGAAGTGTGCCTTGGGTAAATAGTTGGCCTAGACACCATATTTCCACCTAGATATTTTCTAGGACTACCTAGATGTGCAAGGCCTCCCCCAACCATTTCACTACAATTGGATTTTTCGTCTAATTGCTATGGTGGTTTGCAAACCACCCTTAGATGTAGTGTATGATCACAAGATGCTTGAGGATTTCATGGAAGCAAATGTTTTGGTCCTTAGTCATCAATTGATCAAGGATGATTTCTTGGATATTAAGGTTATCTTTCAACAATGGTACATAACGATGTTGAATGTGACAATGAAATCATTAAGAGTGCCACAGAGCATTATTGACCGGATCATTGATCGAGTTATATTCGAAGAAAATAAACACAATGTGTTCATCCTGGCACACACATAACCACTTTAGGAGTATGTACTACCATTATGTATCAATGCATGCAATGTAAATGATTCAATCTTATATTAGTCATCCCACCTACAATTTTTATCACAGTTTGACCTCAAAATACTATATGCAGTAGGGGATATTAGACAAGAACAATGTTGGTATTTAGTTATTACTAAGGGAGGGTGAATAAGTAATTGCATAAATATGAACAATTTTACTTATGTAGACTTTCGTAGATTTAAAATTTTCAACATTCACAACATGTTGACGGGCGTTTCTGATTCAGCCCGCAACGGGGGAAAACGACCCAGTCCGGGATCCTTAGAACAGGTTCCAAGCTGTTTCAGGTAGTCGTTCCCGACAGGTTTATAGGCTCTGTTAGCCTGGGATCCTAAAAGGGAAACTAGTGCTATCGATTAGTAGGTGCTTAAACTTAATGATTTATTAGAGTTAAAACTGAGTTTTATGCTACTGTTGTATGAAAACACTATACACAAATTTGTTATATAGATACAGCAGAATTCAGAAACAAACAAAAATTAATACAATACTGTTAACCATATACACAAATATACAGCATTCATACCAAGGAGTAAGCTAAAGATGTTTTTGCAGAAACATTGGTAATCATATTCACAGTTTTAATATCATGCAGAAAAATAACATTAAATAAATCCTAAATTCCTACTCTAACCCCTATCCCGATCGGGAGCACAATTAAACTAATACTGATTCTCAGCAAACACTGGAAAACGTAATGTAAAATCTCATTTGCAGAATAGTAAAGACATTTAAATCCTGCAAATTAATACATGCATTACTAACTATCATATACCAATAATAACAATTATTAAATACATGACAGATTATACCAATATGACTGAAAACCAGAAGCAGCGAATACTTAAGAGATTACTTTCGCATAATTAATGAAAATGAATTATAACGAAAGATATAAAATTAAGAAATACAAATACTAACAACTGCAAGATGTAATAAACGCAAACCAGTTGTAAAACTTAATAAGACGTAAATCCAACATCACCAGTCCAAAACAAAATGTCAACAGGCAGGAAACCGCCTAGCAGCCCATCCGGTTAGAACCAGCAGTTCAGTACTTGCATTACAATAGTATTCCCCCCCCAAAGCATAATGCCAACAGTTTATTAAATACATTCCTTTTTACCCATGATAGCATATTTGGGATCAAAAACAAATCTCCACGATCCCTAACTAATCGCCAAAGGAAAACGACAAGTGAAACCTGTCGTTTTTCCTTTAGCCCTTAATTTATCACTCAGCCTACAGGATCGTAACATAAAACAGAGGAACCTGTCAAACTTTTTCTCCATTCCGTGATTCGATTCCAGCAAAGCAGGGATTACGTCGATCTCTTCAAAATTTGGGGAGTTAATATCTGCGATCCACAAAAGAAATATTTAGAAAATCGTAACAGCAGGTGAAATAGAATTATAAATCAAATAATCTCAACGTAACAAATTACCTGACATTCAGCCATATAACAAACCATGATCAAAAACTATATATTCACTGGGGCATTAAAGACCTGAATCTTTACTCCACTGGAGTGACTGGGCGAAGGGGCTTTAAACTGCATTAAAGCGATCTGAGCGTTCAACTCTCGTAACTTTTCTTCATTCCTCTCATTTTCGTCCTGCAATTTCAGGACACGCCTGATGAGTTTGTTCTTATGGTTTTTCAACCGCAACAAATGCTTGTCGCTAACATCTATTTTCTCCTTCATCCCCATATTATCGAGTTTCAATAGATCTCTGCTAGCAGATACCTCACGGATTTTTTCCTCCATTCTACGGACCTTGTCCAGTAGACAGTTAACGAACAAAGGGTGAATGTTTTCACTGATCTCATGCAAAACAGAGGAGGTCACTTTAACTGATTTTTCATTCATGACCGAATCAGTCACGCACTCCACATGAGCTTCTGAAATTTTCTTGCCATCGACTGGTAGGCTTTTCAACTCAGGCGCAATTTCCACTTCTGTCTGAACAGGCTGGACTTCAACAAAAAGGAAGGGATTCTCAGAAATTTCTGAAACATTCACCGTAGGACTTGGGTCGACTGAATCAGTCCTTAGATCAGGATAAACAACATTATCATTTCCCTGGGGAGACATGGTAATCTCCTCAACGTCGATTACCACTGTCTCAACATTATTTTTGTCCTTTTCAGGCCCTTTGAAAGATTTGGCTCTGGCCATGCTGCGTGTTAGTCTCCTACTCAGGTTAAGAGCGTTTCCTCGTTGACTAACATTTTTGCCCCTCGTGATTGATGGGGTGACAGGTGAGAACCCCGAACTTTTGGCGCGGCGACCATTATGCACAGGAGTAGGGAAACTATCCTCAACATTGACCACAGGAGTCTGCGAGGGTTGCGAGTTTTTAGGGCTAGGATTCGACACAGGATTTTTAGACGAAACTGAACCCACAACCCGATGTTTCCCACAGTCATCAGGGTTATTATACATGCAATGGCAGAACTTCGAGAATCCATTATCCTCAATGAACTGTTCCCAGGACCGACCCATTTTCCCCAATTCGCTTTCTACCAGAATCCGAACCAAACCATGATGAAACAAACTATGACTCAGGTGCTTCGGCCCTTTTTTAATGGCGTTAGACATCTTAAAGAGAATACGCAACAGATAATAGGGGAGGTTAATTTGAAAACCCAAAAACACAGCCATGAGACGTAGGTGATAAACATACGCAGAGGACAAACGCCCTTCACATGTAAGATATCGATGAATTAAATCTAAAACCGGACGCCATTCTTTGCGAAAGTACTTACGTGCTACCCCGGTGCGGAACGAGACCTCCTGCGTCGGATTCTTCAGCAAGCTGCGCCACTCTGTGATTTCCATTCTCTGGTATTTAAACCATTTTTTCCCTGTTAACGGCAAACCAGTCGCATGCGCGACAGACCTCTCATCCACCCTAAAACACAAATCTCCTACCTCAACCTGATAGTCCCTTAAAGACATGGCGAACACCCGGGTAACTTCCGGGTTTGAATCAGAGAACTTCCGAAGGAACTGTAACCATCCTACCTCCCGGACTTTGTGCAACAAATCGGCGTTCGATTCCAGCAAAGTCAATTCATGGGGTTCAACTCGAACCACCGGGGCCATTCTTGTTAACATGCGGGCGAGACAGTGTGCACAACAGACTTGCCACCAGAGGGTTAATGACAGAGACACGAATTGAGAGAACTTTGAGCTAAAACCACAAACCAGTAAACCAGGCGACAGGCCAGCCATATGAGAATTTATACAAAACCCTCGCGGGTTCAGTCTAAGCGACGCCATCAACATTCCGAATGGCGCATACAACTGACGGCCGAAACGTTTAAACCTGCGATCATCACCCTGTCTTCCCACTTAAATGACCAGGGTGGCAAGTTCGTACGCATGACAGGCGTTCCAATAACCTATCTCCACGACCAAGCTTATGCACAAGAGTTAAGACGTGGAGGGAAGCGCGATACGAGTGGCATCATTGCACTCATAATTCTACAGCAAGGTGACTTGTGCCAGAGATTTCCTGAATCATACGTTCATTTATATGTAGTAAGGTGGCGAATGATACTATAGTCCAAAAATTAACGTTGGTGATTAATTGACATGACTTGCCCTGAACCATAGCTCGACAACATTAGGATAAAGCTGCCAATGATATACTTATGTTTCAATAAACGACCTTTAATCACCATCGTATTGATGCTAGACTAAGGTTATTAATATAACACTATAACCTATGCTTTGAACATGTGATATATCATATGCAATGTAATATAGGTTAGAGCATGGAATATTAACTTTTCATTACACCCGCCAATCCTTATCCATACGCCTAGGGGTAATATCAGCCAACCCATAAATTAAACGATATGCATCATTATTATAAGGTTGCTCATGAAATCTCATAGTAATAAAAAAAACAATGGCGCTTCTCAACAAATCAGTAGCTCCTAAAAATTTAAGCATTCAGTAGCTTAGCATATCACTTCTAAGTCTAAGACATTGCATCAAACAAAATCCCATTTTGTTTGGTGCAATAATGACTTTAGAAGGTTGTTGAGCGGGTGCACAACAAATGGCGACCAGCTGGGCGAAGCAGTTGTCTCTGTTCATATGCCTGAAACCATATAATCAAAGCAATTAGATTTTCAACATAAACCATTGGACAGACATGCTGTTTAACGTTCTCACCAGATTAAAAATTTCACAATCATGCAGATTACCAGCAGACTTAGAGCTTAGATATTTAGTTGACCATTATCAGTTTTCTTTACAACGTTCAGTCTTAGAGAAGAAGTGCAGAAAATGGTTCAGTCTTAAAGATAAATCCTCGATACCACAAGCATGGCCCTGCTGCCAGCCGGCGTTCATAGCCACGACAGGGTTGCTTCATGACCCACAAAACACCAGTATCCAACCTGCTAGTAAAAAAAAAATTTACATTTCTGGGCAACATATCATCTGCATCGTATATACATTCCTTTAGTCTGAAGGCCATGATTCAGGCTTGGTAACCTGCTATTAATCATGTCAGTCACCGGCCTACATATCAGTAAAATGAACCGGCTCGTGATGAGACCTTTCATCCCTCAGAGACTTACTTCTAAGGGTCATTGCCCAGGCTTGGTGACCGGAGACGACAATGTTACTGGATGTAAGCTTATGATCCTGAACAGACCGGCTCTTGATGAGACCTTCTGTCCTTTCAAACCTTTCTTGTTTTCTTTCTCTTCTTTTTTCTTTTTGTTACCAATCTATGTTTACCCAGAATGTAATTAAAGTAAATCCCCAGAGGAGATTGTCTTAGAAGGTAGGGAGGCAGTTTTGTTTCTCTTTACGAGAGGGTGTGGCGGAAAGATTAAATAGATGACCTTACCAAAACTGTTTTAATCTCCATAGGCTGAAATTTG
>LPNX010668098.1:50376-61432 GCA_001517045.1 Pseudotsuga menziesii | reverse complement strand
GAGATATATATACCCTACCCCTTTGGATCCATAACATTTAAGAAAAAACACATGTTCTTAATTGTTAGCCTCATTCAAACTATGCACAACATTACATCAATATTTATTTAATACTTCAATGATTAAAATAAAATATATATATATATTATGTTGATTTATTGCAAAATTAGGCAAACGACTTGTAACCATGCATAGTGAATTATTGTAATTTTTGAACTTTTTTGACCATTTACAATTTCTAATGAGTGGGTAACATTAATCATAACACCTTCTATATAGCAACCGATTTTTAATTAAATTCTTTATTTAATGGAAAATATTCACTTCCAAACCACTTTTCCATATTAATAAAAAAAATCATTTTTTAGTAACCCATGATACGTATAAAGTGGAAAAAAAAAGGTTTAAGAAGCACTAAATAGGGTAATACTTCCATCTCACTTTATATCCATTTGGTTATGCTATGCCTTCAACTGAATTCCATCTCACTTATAGTTTCAACCACACATTTTGTTATGCTACGCCTTCCATCTCACTCGAAACTAAAATAGAAAAAATCAAAATCATTATGATGTGCGTATGTATATGTGGCGGTGACATATACATATATTTGTTAATGATATGTATATGTGTCGGTGACATACACATATATGCTAATGATATGAATATGTGTCGGTCCAGTAAAGATGTTACCCCTTCCAACATCTCACTTTATGTCCATTTCAAACCCACAATTTGTTATGTTACGCCTTGCATCTCACTCACTCACTCATGCAGATGCATCTTTTGTTTTTCTCTCATTATGAAATGAGTGTAATCAAAGTTTTCTCTCATCAAGAAATGAGTGTAATTAAAGTTTGACAAATTGCACTTTGAAATGCATGCACAAAGACAACCTCCATATTTTTAAAAAGGGTTTTTCTTCGATGCTTTGGCGTGTCTTCTATCTCCGTATGTGAAATCAAAGAAGTACCATTGAAGCTATTAAAAAACTGTATAATAAGTGTTTATACTAAAAGACATATTTTGTTAAGTTAAAAAGTTGATTTCAATATATAAATAAAGTGAATTGTGAAGTATGTACTTTGCTCATTGAAAAGTTGTTTTTCAACCATATCGATGTTATGGTGTTATGTTTTGTAAGTTTTTTTTTNAATATATAAATAAAGTGAATTGTGAAGTATGTACTTTGCTCATTGAAAAGTTGTTTTTCAACCATATCGATGTTATGGTGTTATGTTTTGTAAGTTTTTTTTTTAAATTTGTGATTGATTTGTAAATAGTAAAGAAATTGAAATTAAAGAAGTTAAGTAAATGATGTCATTCACACAATGATCATAAGATGTATTTTTGGAAAACTCAATATATGAAAAATCTAAGTAGAAGGTGAGGTCTATATTTTTGTTCTTTTCTTCGTAATTATGAAATGCAAGTACAAAGAAACCGAACTTTCTATGGAGTTTTCATGAACACTATGGTGTGAATGACAACTATNTGAGGTCTATATTTTTGTTCTTTTCTTCGTAATTATGAAATGCAAGTACAAAGAAACCGAACTTTCTATGGAGTTTTCATGAACACTATGGTGTGAATGACAAATATAGAATCTTTTACTTTCTCTCTCATGCTTCAATATCCCACTTCTAAATGTTTTACTCAAGTATGGAACAATAAACAATATAATGGGAATCAAACCCCTTCCTTTCCTAGCAGTACAATATTTTACATATCATAATAGTCATTTAGGGTTAGAGTTTTTGCATGCCTCACCCCCTAATTGATATTAGGGTATTGGACCTTCTAGAATCTTCTTGAAAGTCCACACATGACTAGCTCCACATGTGTGAGTAATTCAAGTTGATGTGGCATCCACTTGGTATCATGGTGGTCTATAGGATATGCCAACTTATGGGAGGAATAACTTCTACATACAAACTCAGTTTGAGGTGATTTTTACATTGTCGTACAGTTGCCAAAGTGTAGAACAACATGGAGAGGGCAGGAGCTAGCTTACAGAGTTTTGACCCCAAAAATACCATTTAAGGCCTCAAATGGGCTTGAGAAGGCTATAGACCCTATGAACCAATAACTCTAATTTTTCCATAAAAAAAGTACCTATATATATATGAGAAATTCTATGATAATCCATTTTTTATTAGAGATTGTTACTTATAGGATGTCATAAAATAATTGTTATTATAGTTGCATATCTCTACGATGATATTCATTTTCACATTAGTAATAATTTTACTACACTTTTCTTTAATGATGTTGTTCTAAAGTTTAAATGAGCTTAATGATTAAGAGCATGTGTTTTCTCCTTGAAGATTATAAATTCAAAATGAACACATATATAAACTAAGTATGGATCTACCATTACTACACTTTTCTTTAATGATGTTGTTCTAAAGTTTAAATGAGCTTAATGATTAAGAACATGTGTTTTCTCCTTGAAGATTACAAATTCAAAATGTACACATATATAAACTAAGTATGGTTTGAGTACACATTAATTATAAAGTTTACAGATCTCTGGCGTAGTCCAAGAAGTGTAGAAACATGGGTAGTAGAGAATTAGATTTTTAAGATTTAAGGTCACATATTATCATTTGCATCGACTATTGAGTTTATTTTGTGTTTCTTTTTTTGATAGGCAGGAATATGACTTGATTTTTTTCTCTAGATCCTATTTCATGAGATATAGGAAAATGTAGTTGTCTTTATGGTCCCTTTCCTTCCACCCTAAAGAGGAACTATATTCAACTCATGTGTGGGTTATATTACCTCATCTCACTATAATTTTTGGGGATGAAATCTCTCTCGAAGATACTTGGAACACGTTGTGTCAAATGATGAAATGATAAAAACCAAAAGGAAACTTTTTTGTTGCACACACATTTGTATGGAGGTGTATTTGGTGAAGGGATCCCTAGGGGCACTACAAATCAATAATGAATGGTGGATCCACCAATGAAACCTAGATTACGATAAGATTCTCTTTAATTGTAATTCTTTAACATGACTTGTTTTTTTTGCTTTGGATCATATTTCATGGGATTCAGGGGAATGCATTTATCTTCATGGTCCTTGGATTCAACCTTGAAGAGGAAATTTATTTAGATCCTATGTGGGTTATGTTACTTAATCTCCCTGTGATTTTTTGGGATGAAATATTTCTCAAAGAAATTGGGAATAATCTAGGTCAATTTATTGACTGAGCAAAACCAAAAGGAAGCATGTTTTCTTGCACATGTATTTGTGTGGAGGTTTATCTTGATAAGGGAATCCCAAAGGTGCTGCAAATAAATACTGATAAATGGAGCAACTAATAAGCCAAATATTATGAGTACTTTCCCTTCAAGTGTAATGTTTTCCATGATTATGGAATTTTACAAAACATTTCCCAAAAATCAACCCACTCGAAAAAAGAAAAAAAAACAAATTAAGTTCATGTTGGTTCCTAGTAAATGCAAAATTATCACTGTAAGGAATCTCAACATCCAAATCCATATCAAGTACAACTATCCAAATTAAATAATAAAACATTTGAAGTACTTGGAAATCTAGGTGACACAGAGCAAGAAAACAAAGGGAAACATAAATTATTGAAATAATTAAAGCATCATGAAGGAAATGAGGATCCATCCAAGACCCAAGTGGATCCACATGTCAATACTCAATTAGGATTAGAAGATAAATAAATATACAAAATAGAGGGGAAAGAAGAGGTATAAAAGGAATCAAAGGAGAAGGAAAAGGAAGTGAAGGGAAATAGAGGAGGAAGTAGAAAGGGAAGAGGAATACGTAAAGAAAGAGAAAATAATGAATGCTCATGTCCTATCACTGTTTAATGTCCATCCATGTGAGCCATTTGAATCTTTGAGTTCTAGNTAGAAAGGGAAGAGGAATACGTAAAGAAAGAGAAAATAATGAATGCTCATGTCCTATCACTGTTTAATGTCCATCCATGTGAGCCATTTGAATCTTTGAATTCTAGAGTATTCAAGAAAGGTCCAAATCCCTCCCCTTCTCTCAGAAGGGGATGGAATTCTTGTTGAAAATAGAGAGAATTTAATATCCTCTTAGGCAATCTATCAATAGTGGATTATCTCCTATTTAAGTGGGGTGGGGAGAATAGTTCACAAACAATAATCATGTATTGTTTATGAATACTATTATGTAATCAATTTATAAGAATTTATCCACTTACTTATGAATATAATAGAAAACAAATTGTAGGAAATGTTATCTATCTCCCCCCAACTTAATCATAAGAGGAGGAAAAAAACACTACAAGGAGAAAACATTCTAGCAGAGGTTGTACCAGAGGTTTTCAGTGTTACAAAAATTTGGAAAAATTATCAAAAAAACCTCCTCTACAACCTCTACAATTGGTAAGGAAGGTTTTAATGGAGATGCTAATGGAGGTCTTAACTGATATTTTTTGTCGATGGTTGAAGGTTTTAGTGAAGGTTTCTAACTAATTTTTCGTGTTCCTATATTAAATAAGCATTGATGCACTTATACCAAAGAGGAGCATCGAAGCACCTTAACCAAATAGGATCACCAACACTAGTTCACCTTCACCTAAGAGGAGCACCGACTCTAGTCCACCTTAACCAAATAGGAGCAACAACATCGGTGTGCCTTCACCAAAGAGGAGCACTGATGTTTATTTGCCAAAATTACACTAGTTCACATGGGTCATGGAGTACTAGTGCACCTACAATAAAGAAGCACCAATGCACTTATACCAAAGATAAGCATCGATGCAATACCTTAACCAACAATAATCATTGGTGTTCCCATACCGAAGAGGATCAACGATGACAAAAAAATATGTCGCATACTAAAACTTTGTGAATGTGCAAAGAAAAGGAGGTGATTTAATAAATACATGATTATTAAAATGAAGTGATATAAAAGCTTTGATTTTTAGTATTACAAGTATTATTTCTTACCCTTGTTTATTAATGAATCTCTTACTTGCAATTTAAAAATGAAGGACTTATCGAATATTAAACAAGAATCATAATTTTTTTTGTTTAAAATAAAAAATTGTAGTTAAAAGTGTATGAAATAAGACATTATCAATAAACGTAAAAATAAGATTACGAAAAATGTGCAATAATTAATATTGAAATATTAAGCATTACCATTTATAATAACGACGATGAAATTACCCATAAAAAACCATTGTGAGTATCAAACCATTCAATTTACCACTTAATGAGTGGATCGTAATTACATAACCACTCAATTGTTACATGAAAAATGTTTGATGAGAACTCTCCAAAACCACTCATCCACTAGAGATAATATTCCTAACATGGAGAATCAATGCTCTTAGACCAAATAAGAGCACTAGTTTTCCCACACGTTAAAATAGGCCACTAGTGTTCTTATATGAAAAAAGAGCATCGATGTGCCTTTCGCAAAGAGGAGGACCATGATTGGTGTCTCTTAACCAAAGAGTAGTATTGATATTCCTTCATCAAAGAGAATCACTAGTCCGCCTTCACCAAATAGATACATTGGTGTGCTCACACATAATAGGAGCACCAAAAACATAAAATGGAATGCTGTGAAAAAAATAGCTTTCTTTGTTTACAAAAACCTTGTTAACCTGGAAATAAAAGGAGGTGAAAACCCCTAAGGAGGTGAAAACCCCTTTCTAGTCACTAGAAACCCTCCATCCTTTATATTTTTTCTTTGAAGAGTGTCTTGCATCATCTTGATACTCTTTGGGTCACTATCATACCTTCTTCCCTTCTCCCACAGGAAATATGGCTTTTATTCTATTTTGTTTCTCCATCGGCGTACCTGGGTTGTGTAGATAGAGCATCATTGGTATCATTTTTCAATGTCGTAAGTGTTGGCTGTATAGGCGCTCGTTTCCTTAGGAGAAAGTGCACGGTCAGCGCTCGTACACAGTGTTGTAGGTGTGCCTTCCATCCAAGNCTCCATCGGCGTACCTGGGTTGTGTAGATAGAGCATCATTGGTATCATTTTTCAATGTCGTAAGTGTTGGCTGTATAGGCGCTCGTTTCCTTAGGAGAAAGTGCACAGTCAGCGCTCATACACAGTGTTGTAGGTGTGCCTTCCATCCATAGGTGATTTTTTGCAGTGTTATAGGAGCGCCAGTCCCCTCATAGGTGCTCTTTTGCAGTGGAGCAAGTGCACCTACCCCTCATAGGCGCTCTAGTGCAGTATAGGGTGGTGTGCCAACCCTTTGAAACTCAATTTTTAGCCTAGTTTCCCTTCATTTTTTTGTTTTGGTTTGATGGATTTTGGTTTTTAGGCTGCATGTGATAGTCATTCACCCTCTAGACCCAACATTATCCCTTCCTCCCCTCAGTAATTGAGTCTTGGTAGCATTTTGGTTGTTTTGGAGAAATTCTTGATTGTTTTGGAGTTGTTTGGGTGCTTGTCATATTCCTTTTGATTTATGAATGAATGGAGTGCTGTAGATATTCTCTATTTTTCTGTTTGTAGATCTGAAAAGAAGATAGATATGAACTTTCATTTTGATACATGCATTTGAAAAATAAAAGTGCTTCTTTACTTTGTTTTGTGCATTGTTAAGATGTGTATTATCTTTGATTTCACTTGCACTTTTTAGACTATTGTTGTAGAAAGATAGAGCTAGTGCACTCTAGGAAAGAATTGTTCTTTTCTTTATTGTTCATATTCATGTTTGTTTGAAGAGAAAACTCAATCAAAAGAGAAAAAAAAACAAGCCAAAATCCATAGGTAATTTCAAGAATTGTTATTGATTTTGATTTGTTAAGCTTCATAGTTGGCGTTGACTAGAACTTGGTTTTCTTAGATCTCTAATTTCTGTCTTCTTTAATAGAAAACTCTTTCCCTACCTTATGTAGTTTTCATTGAAAGAGAAATGTGCATTGTCATGTAGCTAGGATTTGCATTATTTTTACATTTCCTATCTACACCTCATGCATCCACTTAACCGCTCAAGATAAAATTAATGCTAGCTTAGGTTTAAAATAATTTGGTAATTATGTGTAAGTTAGTGAAATGTTCAGGCATCATAAAATGTAGCAGCTGTTGTTAATTTGTCTGCACTATAGCCTGAGACTCGTATGGTTCTTCCATGTACTGTCGGTATATCGAACAACCTTTCACGTACCCTTGAGGTATATAGAAATGTACTTCATGTACTCGATTGTATATCAGAAGGCCCCTTGTGGACGATTGTGCATTAGCCATCACTACTACCAATTTGAGCCCCCCCATACCTAGCATATATTGGGAGACCCTCTTGGGATTCCTGTGACCAACTAAGTTAACCTTTTGGCCATCTTGGCATTGCAGAAATGTGAAACCTTGATAATCCTGTGAGAGTCCTAACTTTTGATCCACTCCTATTCACACAGTTTGCTTGTGGCTTTTAGACTTGAGTAGTTTTTGATCTTGTGTTGTAATTCATATATTCTTAGAGATTTTAGATATAGAATAATTTCCTAGGACCACTAATCAAGAGAACCCTTTTCATGTAATGTCTTTTGTTTCTCCCCCTAGTGGAGCTATTGGTCCTCCCTTCATGGCCACTTTGAAGCTTCTCGGATTGACTATAGGATTACCTGTATGGTTATTCTCTAATCCTGTCATACCAAATGCACCCTTTGTGTCAGATCCTGGTCCTTTACTGCATGAGCATCAACCTCATGTTAACCCTTCTCCTTCTTCGTCGAATGTTGAATTGAATTCCCTTTCTTCCTCTTCACTTGTTGAAAACTCTAATTTTAGTAAACGGGCGGGTAAGAAGAAGACCAAAAGGAAGGCTAATAAGAAGAACACTAAGCAGAAGGTCATAGCTCCAGCCTCTGATCATCATGTTGGAATCCCACCAGCCACTGATCATCATGCTGGGAGTATTGATGTACTTGTTTCTGGCTCGTGTAACATTAAGTTCCCTTGTAGAATTTGCAAGGGTGATCACCTTATCAAGGACTGTCTTGGTCTTTCCCTTGTGTCAGAAGTGTGGTCTAAACATCCTGTGTCATTAGTCTTTGATCATCATGTTGATGATGCCCCATCAACTAGTGACTCTTTGGTTAAGAGTCAAAAAGGAAAGGTTAGGTATCCTTGCTTTCTATGTAAGGATATGCACCGTACTTACCTTTGTCCTCGCATGGATGAAGCTTCAAAGTTGTTGGAAGATATTACTGTTCCTCAGCAACAGCTTCCAACCGGTTATCGTAAGTTGTCCTTTGACATCCCATTGGTTGATCAAGTGGTCGATCCAAGTCCATCCTTGGTCAATCCCACTCTTCTATTGAAGGGTCAAGTTAAAGTGGTCGATCCAAGTTTGTCCTTGGTCGATCCCAATCTTCTGTTGAAGAGTGAAGTTGAAATGGTCGATCCAAGTCCATTCTTGGTTGATGCCACTCTTCATTTGGAGAGTGAATTAAAAGTGGTCGAGTCGATGTTTCCTCCACCCGATCCCACTCTTTCGTCAGAGAGCATTGAGACTGAAGTAGTACCTTCAACATAGTCTTCGTCTTGTCCCTCTCTTTTAATCAAGAGTGAAAACCATCCTGCTGAAGTTTTTGTAGTTAGTTTTGATTGTTTTATGCAAGAGGAAGTTTTGTCTCTTTCGATAGAACCCTCTCCAAGTAGTGAGGCTATTTCCTTTGATTGGAGTAACCTAACAAAATATCATCTTCATTCGAGCGTTCCTTTCTAGATAGTTGTGTGAGTTTTCACTAAGAGTATACTCAGCACTATTGTTGACAAAGGGGCTTCTGTTATCATTCTATCATCTACTGCTTGGAAATCCATAGGTTCTCCTCTGCTTGTGCCAACTACCGATTAGATTTTGGATTTTAATCGAAGACCCACAATGCCTTTAGGGATCCTTCCTGAGTTTCCTATTAATTTGGAAGGAAAACCTGTCTGTATCGATGTTATGGTAGTCCAAGGTCCCTTAGATTTCAATCTGCTCCTTGGGCATGATTATGTTTATGCCATGAAAGCTGTAGTGTCCACACTTTTTCAAGTGATGTATTTTCCCTATGATGGGAATATTGTGACCAGTGATCAACTTTCCTTTGTTAAACCTGATCATCTTATGACTCCTAGTCATCATAATTCCCTGAATGTCCCGCATGTTCTTGTGGCTCTTTCCCCTTCTAGTTAGCTTCTTCCCATCATAGGTAAAATGGGGGGCATGGCTCCAGTCTCTGGATATCATACTAGAGTTAAGTCACTAGCTTCTTATGTAAGGTGGCAACCCACCAACCTCTGGACATCATGTTGGCCTAGAAGTTGTTGCAAGCATAGTTCCCATTCTGTGTCAAGCTCATTAAAAAATGAAACAGACATTGTAAGCATAGTTCCCATTCTATGTCAAGCTTGTTAAAAAATGAAATAGATACTTGTGAGCATAGTTCCCATTCTATATCAAGCTCGTTAAAAAATGAAATAGATGCCTATGAGCAAAGTTCCCATTCTATGTTAAGCTTGTTAAAAAATGAAATGGATGCCCTCAAGCATAGTTATTTTCTATTTCAAGGTTGTGTAAAAATGAAATAGGTCCCCACAAGCATAATTATTTTCTATTTCAAGCTTGTGTAAAAACGAAACAGGTGACCTTTGAGCAATGTTTATTCTTGGGTTCAAGCTCATTAAAAAATAAAACTGACCTTGAGCATAATTCCTTTTTCGTGTCAGGCTCGTTAAAAAATGAAACATATTCTTCCATTGTGTCAAGACTCAATGAAGCTTGGGGGGCATGTACCCTACCTCTTTATTGGTGTTTAGTTACTTGACAGTTATAGTGGGGTCAAGTACCAACCACTAAACATCATGTTGGGAAATCATCCATCGATGGGAGTCATTTTGAGCATACTTTATTTTAGTTTCGAGCTCGTTAAACCATGAAATGACCCTTTTGAGAATAGTTCATTTTCTATTTCAAGCTTGTTAAAAAATGAAGTAGGTTTCCTTAAGCATAGTTTACTTTTTGGTTTCAAACTTGCATAAAAATGAAACCATGTTTTGAGCAGAGTTCCTATTCTATGTCAAGCTCGTTTAAAGAATGAAGTAGATACCCTGAGCATTCTTTCAACCGATCTTCGAGCTCGTTAAAAATATTAAGATGGTGTTGAGATTACTTTTCATTTTTCGTGCTTTGGTTAAAATATGAAAAATGGTTTGATCTTACTTTATCACTTTTTGTGCTCTGGTTCAAACATGAAAAAGGTTCTAAGTGCCTTTTATACCTTTAGCGTGCTCGTTAAAAACTCAGTGAAGATGTATCGAGTATAGTTTTACTATTTTTCAGACTCGTTAAAATTGGATTTTGAAAAAAGAACTCTTTCCAGAGTTNTTTATACCTTTAGCGTGCTCGTTAAAAACTCAGTGAAGATGTATCGAGTATAGTTTTACTATTTTTCAGACTCGTTAAAATTGGATTTTGAAAAAAGAACTCGTTCCATAGTTATATTTAAGCTCTTTTCAGTCTCCTTAAAAACACAAAAATATTTCCAAGCAAGCTTGTTACGCTCACGCTTGTAAAAGTATCAGAACGTTCGACTAGTCAGTGGTAGGTTATCTCTTTTTTGGAATGTCTAGCCTTATTTATGAAAAAGGGCCTTTTGGAGTCGTCTTAGTCATTTCAGACTCTCTAAACATGAAACGAAAAATGAGTTTGCTTTCATCAGACTCGTAAAATAAAACGATGAAGGACCCTCTTTTGGGAATGAAACCATCCTTTCTCAAGTTCATAAAACATATGAGATTGGACTTGTCCGAAGGACAATCTATATCAAGCGTTTGTTACCCTCTTTGAACTTGTTAAAATGCAAATAGGTACTCATCAATCATGATGGGGAAATTAAGGAAAGAGTTTGTATTTTGTTATGGAAGTACACAGTCACTCTTGAACATGGCAGTCGTTTGCATATGCATTCAGTACTTGGGTAATCCATTTGTCTTCAAGTCCTACTAATTCCTATATTATTCTTACTCCTTTGAGTTGTCCAAGAATACTCTCACCGTTAGTTGCATTGGGGGATTGGTATCATTCTCA
>LPNX010668098.1:22355-43489 GCA_001517045.1 Pseudotsuga menziesii | reverse complement strand
AAAGGGATATTGAACATATGAATGGATGTCTTCTTGATCTGTTAGTTGCAATTCGATTAGTTCCAATAGTTGTGGAAAATAAAACCGAAGCAAGTCCACATTGAATACTAGATGCAAACCTAGGTATGGTGGAATGTTGAGATTACAATCATTTTCCCATTTTTTCTCAAGAATTGTGTCAAGACCATATCATAAAGGCTCTAACTTCCTATGTAGGCCACTGAATATTTGTTTATTTATATGCAACCACACTCGATTCCCAATTTTGAATGGATGACGAATATGATGCTTTCCATGTTGGGCCCTAGATTTTTCACTAGCTCTCTTCAACATCCCCATGCTTGTTTATAAATATCACAAACCGTATCCTTAAAATTGAGTTCTGTTATGAATTCTCATTGTTCATGGTATGTTTCAATTATACAAGTTGGTCAACTGACTAATTCGATATTCACTGAGGGATGAAATTCATAACTGACTTCAAACAAACTCTTTCTCATTAAACTATGATGTGCTTGATTATAGCAATGTTGGATGTACAAGATACTTTCATCCCATATTCTATGATGCTTCTGGTTGTACATGTAGAGAAAATATGCCACCATGTGATTTAAAAGTTTCATATTTTCATCGACATAAGGATGGAATGTAGTTGACATAGATAGTTATGTGTCAAGCTACTGCTAAAGTGTTTTTGAAAAAGTGTTGAAAAATATGGAATATTTGATGGAGATGGTTCTAGTTGGTAAGCCATAGCATTTCCAAGTATGCTAAAAAATGATATGAACAGATTATTGTTCTTTCATAGTCTTCTTGTGAGGAATGCGGATGGCCATTTTAGAGAATATTTCAATCACTACCAAGATTGCATCATGTTGGTGTTTGACGACAGGATATCCAATAAATTATTCCAAGGAAATGGATTCCCATGGTTGATTTGGAATGGGAAAGGTGTATACAAACCATATCGTTGTTTTGGTGGCTTGGTGATGGAACAAACCATACATGACTTAATATACTTTTCATCATATGTCTTGAGTGAAGGCCAATAGAAATACTTGTAGAGTATTGTGAGAGTATTTGTTACTCCAAAATGACATGCTTGTTTGATTTAGTGTGCATCCCAAATGATATTTTTGTTTTTGTCACCTAGAGGTACACAAAGTTGCCATAGCTTATAAAGAAAATTTCCCTTCACGCGGTAGCTAAGAGGAATCGTTTGACCTATCTAAAGTTGTCAATTTACTGAGGAGAATTCAATTTCTTCTTCATACAATCAATTCCATGTAATGGTTTCATAACCATGCATACTTAATATGGTAATACGTGAAGTGACTGGTGGTTGTCTAAGTCAATCAACTGTTGCATTGACTTTGTTGTTTTGATTCTTAATTACCAGCTAAAATTGATGTAGGTAACTAATACACTTGATTTTTATTGTTGTCTATAATTCAAACCATGTTGGAGTGAATTGTAGAGGATTATTGTCCATATGAATGACCATTTATTTTCCTAGAATCTAGTGTCACCATTCCTTGAGTTATTTTATAACAACAAAGATTTCCCTTTCATAAGTTGAATACTTGAGAACAATATCACTAGAATTTTTTGAATGGAATGTCACTAGATGACCTACTTGAGTGATCACATATCCCATGGCATAGTTTGCTGCATCAGTCTAAATTTTAAATGGTTGATGCAAATAAGGTAGCATCAAAACTAGAGTTGTGCAAATCTTGTTCTTGAGTTGTTCAAAAGCATGCTGTTGTGTTGTGTTTCATTTTAATTTGTCTTTCCACTTCCCTTAGTCAACTGATTCATTGTCCAAACTATGTGGTTGAATCCCAACATAAATATGCAATAGAAATTTTCTAAACCAAGGAAACTCCTTAGGTCATTAATATTTCTTATATTGGGAAATTCCCTATTGACTTGTATCTTTTTTGGGTCGAATCAAATGCATATTGATTTGATCACATAGCCCAGTTATTTGATACTCCTCATTGAAAAAGAGAACCTCTCCAATTTCAAACATATTTTGTAGTGTTTGATAGTGTTAAGTACTTACTAAATTGTTGCAAAAAATCCTCATCCCACAATCTATTGAAAATTAGGATGTCATCTAGATAAACAATTACATATTTTCCTACAAGATATTTAAGAACACCATCCAAATATCTCATAAAAGTTACAAGTGCATTAGTTAAACCAAAAGAAATGGCTAACCATTCAAATAAACCTTCACTAGTTTTGAAAGTAGTCTTCCATACATCTAAGGACTTTATGGGAATTTGATGATAACCCAACTTAAGGTCAAGCTTGGTAAAGAATTTAACATCTTTCAAATAAACAAGTAAATCATCTATAAATCATGGACCCTCCTTCATTCGCCAGAGGGTCCAAGAAGATAATACTTGGAGGTTGAGGATAGAGGTAATTTAAATAGTTGGGTCTTAGAGGATGTTTGAATAGGAATATGTTTTCTCACTATAGAGGTAGTGCTTAAGCATGGGTAGAGAAAACTAGAGTGCTCTGATGCCAATGATCTGTCNGTCTTAGAGGATGTTTGAATAGGAATATGTTTTCTCACTATAGAGGTAGTGCTTAAGCATGGGTAGAGAAAACTAGAGTGCTCTGATGCCAATGATCTGTGTTTCCCAAGGAGTCGAATGGAGGACAATAGAATCATATAGGTGAGTCAATATCTTTTATGGTGGAAGAAAACAATACCTAGACTAAATAATAAAACCAATGCAGATACTTATGAAATAGAATCGACTAATAAACAAAACCAATCACATGAAAATGCAAGTTAGGAATTGATAATGGAGAAACCTAAGGGTTAAAACTCTAGTTTTAGTGAGAAGACATTTGTGGGATGATGGTATCTTAAGTATGTAATCCAACCCCGTATCAAGATGAAATAATTTNTGATAATGGAGAAACCTAAGGGTTAAAACTCTAGTTTTAGTGAGAAGACATTTGTGGGATGATGGTATCTTAAGTATGTAATCCAACCCCGTATCAAGATGAAATAATTCGAATGAATCATTTACATGAATGGATTTTGATTAAAGGAACCATCAGGAACCAATCAAGACTTATCTTTTAGGACCCATCTTAGTGCAATCAAGAACTAGGAATCATTTGATATGTAGGATTACATGCATATATACAAATACGAGGGACACTTGGGTGCCTACCCAATGGGTTTAAATTACAATATTTGTTACAAATTTATTGAGGAGAGAAACCTTCTTCTTCGCATCTATTGGCTATAAGAAGATGAAGAGACATTATTTCCACGTTGATGTCATATTCCTATGAATTCTGACGATTCAAAATGTGATGTGACATGTGTTGGAGTCATAAAATTCCATAGGTCATGTATGATGAATGAATCTTGTAAAACATTGTGTGGATTGACTGAGTCAATGTATCAATAAATTCATAGGGTCAACTGGGATGATATATGGATAGCTCTACACGGTCGATTAAGTTGATGTGACTAAGATCTAACCAAGGATTCAATTGGGACTAGGCACTAGTCAAGGGTTCCATTTGAGTCCTATAATGGATCATGATTGATTTTTTAGTACCCAATATTAGCCTCATGGGATGCACTAGGAGCCTCGATAATGGGATGGCATCGTTACCCAATTATCCTACTGTAGGTGTTAATGAAATAGGTTTAGTATAGAAAATAATATGTAGTTGAGTAATAAATTAACCATGGACCCTCTGGCGAATGAAGGAGCCAAAAAATAAATCATGGATATCAATTATAATATCATCATAAACAACACTAGATACCATAAGAAGAAGTATGTCATGCACCAACGAGATAATAAAACAAATTGAATAATTGTGGAAGCTTGTGAAGTGGTTAAAATAGTTGTTTTCCTATAGGTTAATATTATTATCCCCAAACAAATCATGGAATATGATTTTCAAGTAGTTTCTCTTGAAACAAATATGGAATATGGTCTTGAGCATGTACTCTAGATTTCTTGGTCTATATTGAATACCCTTTTCATTAATGGGATATCCAAAATGAATGTTCTTTTGCTGAAAACGAGTCGTTGAGTGACCTAATCATGTAAATGAGTGGTATAATCAGTGAATGTTTGTTAATCATGAAAAGAGTTGACACAAATAATGAGAGGTAGGGTTAATTCCAATTTTATTTTCATGTTTTTCAAGTAATTTTTCTGGTTATGATTCTTCTTCTCGTGATTTTTAACAATATACACAAATTCATCATAGCATTTTTCTATGTTGTTTATCTTTATGTCCAATCCTTACAAACCTACTATAGAGTTTCTTTGTATGGTATCTTATAATTCAAAGTATCAACTATTTGATTCAATGTCAATAGTTAATATGTGTGATGCAAGGAAAAGGAGGAAAGCCTAAAATTGAAAGTTTTTTTTTTTTTTCCCTGAAAATAAGTAGATGAGTGACCTAATCATGCAAATGAGTGGTAGATGAGTGACCTAATCATGCAAATGAGTGGTATAACCAGTTAATGTTTGTTAAGCATGAAAATACTAAGAACTATACATAAGCATCATAACCATGGAAAATACTAATAACATGATATAAGAATTGTTTTGAGTTTGTAAGGATTGCCTCAAATTATGAGAGGTAGGGTTAATTCCAATTTTATTTTCATGTTTTCAAGTAATTTTTATGGTTCTGATTATTCTTCTTATTATTTTGATTGTTTTGAGTTTGTAAGGATTGCCTCAAATTATGAGAGGTAGGGTTAATTCCAATTTTATTTTCATGTTTTCAAGTAATTTTTATGGTTCTGATTAGTCTTCTTATTATTTTGAACAATCTACACAAATTCATCATATAATTTTTCTCTGGTGTTTATCTTTATGGGAAATCTTTACAAACCTATTATAGTGTTTCTTTTGATGGTATCTTATAATTCAAAGTACCAACTATTTGATTAAAAGTCAATATTTAATATGTGTGATGCAAGGAAAAGTAGGAAAACACAAAAATATTATTAACCATTTGGAAACAACTCCTACACAATTTCTACAAACACAACATATAATAAACAACACTCAAGTTGTCTATACCCAAACATCTTTCTCCATAATCAACATTTTACACAAGAAAATCGATGGAATGCTACACAACATGATATGACAAAAGGGAGGCATATATGAGAGTAAATGCATATGATATGATCCCAATGGGGTATACATGGGGTTAAATATATGTAAGTGTATATTTAATAGGGCCATCTTAATAAAAGGGCCATGCGTGCAAAGAGTTGAAATATTTATATATAGAGTATATGTAATCATTACTAAGGGAAACATGTGATTGTGATATATCTGAACATATTAGAGTATTTGGAGAAGGTTCTCCTATTATTTAAGGATTTATTGTGTAATTTGTCTCTCTAATCTTATTTAGTGTTGTGCTTCACATCTACATTTGTTGTACATGGTGTGTACTCTATTATTGTATTCTATCTTAGGGATTTTTAACATAGTACAACAAGTCAAGGAGTTCATTGTTAGTTATTCAAACTCACAAATAAGTGGAAAATGAACACATTAACAACTGTGAGCAGTATAATCTCAACAAATTACTTATTCTTAATGCTCACACAAGAGAATATGGAGGAAAGGAAAATCCATACTCAAGTTTGATCCTTGATCTACTAGTCTTTTAAGCATTGTACACTGCAAATGTTGATCTACTCTTTTGAGAGTGGAACAATGATAATTATTCATGTATAGTTTTTTACTAACCCTAATCCCCTAAACCTACATTACCACAAATATTTAATGCTATTTTTTAATTATATTAAAAAATACCTTTTTCTCTGAGGAAACAACTTGCTTTTTGTTATTCAATAAAATCAAAGAAAGCATATTTATATTACAATACTTTACATCCATAAGCATTATTTATCTCTTCTCATAGAAACAATAATAGTCCAAAAGATTTAATAATATATAGATAAATCTTTAAATACAAAAACCTACTTTAGACTCCTCTTTTGTCCAATTTTTTGTTTGTGACATTATATCGATACTAGAACATTCCTCCTAAGAGGTCATACGTTCAAATCCAAATGTTTTTAGGGTATCTACCTTTGTATACATTATCATTTACATCGTTGCGTAGACGGGGGTCCCTTGTCGCATAACCAAGAAGGTATCATACACCAAATTGGTGTCTGGTTTCACAATGACAACGTCGTCGTTCTCGTCGAAGAAATTAATTAATTAACCATTAGGAAAAGGTTATTCATATTTTATATGAAATCCCATTTTATTTGATCTTAATGATCCACATGATGATGAGCTATATGGATAAGAAGAAAAGTATATATCATGATTGTTAGGTCTATTTTCAATTTCTTTTTATTAACCAAATATGTATTTCAATTGCTAGGTTTATTTTTAATTTTTAATTTTAGTTTTTTGATAAGATATGTATTTCAATATGGAATAACATGCATAATTATGAATTTGAAATATCATTTTAAAGAATTTTATCTTATATCACCAAGTTAAACTAAAACCCTACATGCCAAAACTAGTCTAGCAAAATTACGAAAGATAAATATCGTTTAGAATATATTTGAATTTGCATGTTTTATACCATTTTAAAAAAAAATTCAAGCNCACCAAGTTAAACTAAAACCCTACATGCCAAAACTAGTCTAGCAAAATTACGAAAGATAAATATCGTTTAGAATATATTTGAATTTGCATGTTTTATACCATTTTAAAAAAAATTTCAAGCATATATGAATTCATTACATGACAACCATAGAATGAAAATCCATTAACGTTTGATATACCTACCATGTGGATACTTTAAACAATTTCAATGTGTGATATTTTTATCTTCACTATTAGCAATATTATATTTATATAATAATATTTATTTAAAATCATAATAAGATCAATACATGTTTCGAGTGATTAACAACATGAGATCAGTAATAATGAGGGAATCAAAGAGAATGTTGGGGAAGAGATCCGTAAGGAGTATCTAGCATTAACAGGTGGAAAGGATTAGACTTGACATTCATTGGAAACCTTACCATTTGTAGGAATATTTGAAGATTACACTAGTTATTTGGTAGACAAGCAATACAAGGTGAGATCGAAACATTATGTTGACTATTGTGGGAATATGTTAGATATATTGGAGGGTTGTGCATACACTAGTACAAAATGAGAGATAAGTGACTAGGTGACCAAAAAAATTGGTCACCACAGGTTTTTCAAGAGATAAATGACCAAAAATTGAGAAATTTTTAGTGAGATAACTAAAAATGACCAATTTGGTCCCGGGATAAGAAATAAACTAAAAATGACCAATTTGGTCACGGGATGAGAACTAAACTAAAAAATACCACATAAGAATTGGTCATTTTTAGTTGTGTAACTTTGACAATGGAAAATTACAATTTTGACAATGAATTTGTATAGTTTACTAAATTCTAACACTGTAGATGGATTTAGAGACCCATAAAAGGGGGCCTCAAAATCCATCTACAATGTTAAAATGTAGTAAATTATAAACCCCCTCATATGTCACAAGTCAACATTGATGCATGAAGCAGATTTACACTGCTTACATTAATGACCTTATACATTATATTGTCGTGTCANTTAAAATGTAGTAAATTATAAACCCCCTCATATGTCACAAGTCAACATTGATGCATGAAGCAGATTTACACTGCTTACATTAATGACCTTATACATTATAATGTCGTGTCATGGTTAAGTCAGGACTTGACATGTTTTTGTTCCTTTCGTATTCCATCATAATGCCAAGGATTTAGTGTTATTCCATTCATTTCGACGTATGCATCACATCCATATCTCGATTGGCCAAAGTCCCTTTCTTTTTACCATTTCGACACCTAGTTGATGTTTCATCAAGTAAACACATATTGTGTCATGACAGTTTAAATTTGTCAATTTCACAGTTGATAAAATTGTTGGCCATGCCCATCATCGGTTTTCTAGCTTCCCTTGTGTTCAAAAAGTTAAAAATATCAACTTGTATGCCTCCTTCCAAAAATTGCTCTTAACCTCATTTTTCCATAATGAAAAAACACTCCCCCTTTTTATGCATTACAATTCATTTATTTTAAGAATTCTTTTTCCTAAGGCTGTTTAAATCAATAAACTTGTGAAGCAACAAAATTTTGAATCTATAATTTAAAGAAATTGGTTATCTATTAAATGATTAAGAAAACTTCAAATTTAAAGTGAAAAATACTTATAGGAGGTGAATATGTCTCCAATAGTATAATTGAATTTGGATTATATAGTTTTATTTTATTTATGTTGATGTAATTGTAACTTCAGAATGTATTCACTTGTATATCTTATGTATTGTACCCCGATGTTTATTCCGGAAAGTGTTTGTAATGTAATTTAGTCATGTCATGCCCCGATGTTCCGATCGAGAGATTCAATAATGTAAACAAGTCATGTAAAGTCATTGAGGTTAACCGTCTATTGTAAGTCGAGGCAATAGTCCCCACAATTATGTCAAGGTTAACCCTCCTTGTTGATCGAAGGGAAAAGTCCCCACAGGTTGTGGGGCACTAGGGTTATTAGGCTCTCCTAGTGATGTCGGCTCTAGTAAGTAATTGTTAAGTGAGGCTGACATGTTGGAGTGGACACTAAGTGAACGAAAGAATATAAATAGAGAGTGAGACTCTTTATTTATTACTCACTCACACACACACACACTCACTCACTAAGGCGCATGAGTGAGAGAGAAGAAGCTGGGATCAGAGAGAGAGACTACTGATGTCGAGAGATCATTTTTATGTTTTTGGGTTTTACTTTTGGTGTTGATTCTATATTTGAGGAAGTTGCGGGGATTTCTCCTTTATGGTTTCCCCGAGGAAAATATTTTTGTCTATTGTCTCTTGTGTTTGATTGTTGTGCTTGTTATTCTCTCAGTTAAAGATACTAATATAATGCTAGCTTAAATGATAAAAATCTAACTTGATATTAGAGCTAACCTAAGAAGAAGACATTGTGAAGCTGTAGAAGCTAGGGATCCTTAAATTTTATGTCTCTCTCCATAATACATCAGCAAAATTATGCTAGGATGACTCTCCATTGAAGGGCGCATCTTTCTGTCGAAGCGAAATTCGATTCCGAGCATTTTCAGTTTTTAGTGTGGGAAATTAGGGCTTCTTACAGAAGAGGAATTTATGAGTGAGCCCGGCATAGGATTTCTCTCCTCATCAAAATCAAATTTTAGAGACCTGGGTCAAAATTTGTGGTTGGGTATAACTCCTGGAAAGTCAAACCCTAGTTTTTCCTTGGGCCGGAAAAACCCTAAAATACTAAACTGATACGTTTTGGTACATTCGCTATATCTCGGGATTGGAGAAGGATGAGGAGCTGAACCTTTCACAGGAAGAATATAAAATCCTGATTTACATTATTGCCAAATTTTAGCTTCAGATTCTCTATATTATAGGAGATATGATCCCTCCAAGTTAGGGTTCTAGCCTCTTCCAGGATTCATCCCTAAACATGATACCTAGGATTCATCCCTAAACATGATACCTAGGGAGAATTGATATATCTCGGGATAAAATGGTCCAAATGAAATTTATGAAGATTTTACAAAAAGGTATTAGACTATACTATCTGTGGTAGAAGTTTCAGACCCTNGGGAGAATTGATATATCTCGGGATAAAATGGTCCAAATGAAATTTATGAAGATTTTACAAAAAGGTATTAGACTATACTATCTGTGGTAGAAGTTTCAGACCCCNTCCCTAAACATGATACCTAGGATTCATCCCTAAACATGATACCTAGGGAGAATTGATATATCTCGGGATAAAATGGTCCAAATGAAATTTATGAAGATTTTACAGAAAGGTATTAGACTATACTATCTGTGGTAGAAGTTTCAGACCCCAAAGATAAAAAATTGACACGTGGGAGTCCGTACAACTTCGCTATGCTGAACAGTCATGAAATAGTTCACCTTGGGAAAACGATCATAGGTCCCAATCGGTAAAACCAATTCTGATAAAACCTATGGTGTTGGAATAGGTAATAGTGAGGATACCTCAGTGTGAAGTTTCAGACATAGAGGAGTAGTAATTGCGGATATACCGTAGAAATAGTATCAGACATTTCTGTAGAAGAAACTGGAAAACTAGGGCTTCCTGTTCCGGGAGCTTCCCTCCAATATTTCAGACATAGAGGAGTAGTAATTGCGGATATACCGTAGAAATAGTATCAGACATTTCTGTAGAAGAAACTGGAAAACTAGGGCTTCCTGTTCCGGGAGCATCCCTCCAATATTTTCAGAAAATGAGTACATTGAACAAATCACCTTGAATAGGTATATCTATATATCTAATAATATCTAAAATATTCCAAGTTTTGAAAATTAGGGTTTCTCTAACAAACCCTAGAATAGCCAGCATTGAACAAATCACCTTGAATAGGTATATCTATATATCTAATAATATCTAAAATATTCCAAGTTTTGAAAATTAGGGTTTCTCTAACAAACCCTAGAATAGCCAGCTTCGGAACTAGGACAGACACCTCAAATCGGTAAGATCTAATCTTTTGCTATTTTCATTTGAGGTTCTCATTTCAAAGTGATATATCACATCAGCTTGATGATAATATTGGTGAAGTTGAAAACTTCCAAGCATGGAAGTATATGATCTCACTATTTCTTGAAGGAAATGAATTGGACACCTACATAAGTAGAGAGGTTCCAGTTCCAGAGGGAGATGAGGCTAAAGCCTTACTAAAGAAAAACTTGGTCAAGGCCAATAAGATCATTGTTGATTCAATAGAGGATCACATTATACCACAAGTGTCTTCTATAAAGNAGGGAGATGAGGCTAAAGCCTTACTAAAGAAAAACTTGGTCAAGGCCAATAAGATCATTGTTGATTCAATAGAGGATCACATTATACCACAAGTGTCTTCCATAAAGACACCAAAAGAGATGTTTGATTCCTTGACCAAGCTATTTAAAGGGAAGAACATAAATATCAAGATGACCTTAAGAAACTAGTTGAAGAATGTGAAGATCCATAATGTAGAGACCATATAGTCATACTTTACGAGGGTCTCTCAAATCAAAGAACAACTTGAAGCGGTAGAAGAAGAANAAGATGACCTTAAGAAACTAGTTGAAGAATGTGAAGATCCATAATGTAGAGACCATATAGTCATACTTTACGAGGGTCTCTCAAATCAAAGAACAACTTGAAGTGGTAGAAGAAGAAGTGGAGAATGATGAAGTTGTAACCACCTTGAATGGCCTCCCAGGATCATGGGATTCATTCATTCAAGGAATATGTGCAAGAAGGAAGTGATTAATTTCAACAGACTTTGGGAAGAGCACACATAAGAAGAAGCTTGACTCATAATAAGAGAAAAGAAGATGGGAGAAACTGAAGATCAAGCTCTCACCATCCAAAGAAGATCCCTCAAGCAATGAGGAATATGAAGAACTCAACTCTTGAAGAACCTATTATCCACCTTAGCATTTGGATAAGAAACGATGCTATTATGAATGAAGAAGATGATGAAGCTGAAGGCTCAAGAAGGAGTCTACCCACGAAAAAAATAAAGATAAGTATTCAATTGTCATTTCATGATATTGTTTTGTTATGCATTTGTTTATATTCAGTTGATGTATTATGCATGATAGAATGCTTGCATTAATGACAATATACTACTAGTATGCATGTAATGGGTAAGTAGCTCATGGTGCTATAAAACTCTCCATTGCTACTTATCTATAACAAAACCTATTTGCTGACATATTGATTAGTGCACAGTCTCAATGTTGTCTTGGTAGAGATGGAAGGCGTCTAGAAAGTTTCCGTGAGATATGGATGAATGTTGTATTGGATAAAATAGTTGCATAATCATATATCTTGATGCAAAAGAATTTTTCATTATGAATATACCTTATGAAATGTTTATAACCATACAAAAATGCATTTGATTTGTAGGAAAGATCGCGTAAAATCTCCTACAAGCAAACAAGGATGATACTTGTTCCGAAGAACAAGTGACAACAGTTCAAGATGAAGAATAATATGACGAATGCAGTGACATCATTGATGCAAAACCTTCCAGCTATGAAGAAGTAACCAAGAAGAAAGTGAAGACCAATTCAAGAAGAATGATTTCTAGGATGTAGTATTGATACGTGAAGGGAAGTTCATAGTTCCATCATGCAGTAGATGAAACCATCGTGGGATACAAGGAAAGATTCGTAGCATGAGGCTTCTCACGAAAAGAAGGCATATACTACAAAGAGACATTTGCAGCCAGTGGGAGTTGAGACACATGACAGGTAGAATCATGTGTGCAAATGAAAGAAGGCCTTGTAGGAGCTCAGAAGACACCCATGGGGTAACACATACATAAGGAGCTTGAAGATCACCTAGAGTGATGAAGATCTTAACCTTTGCTACAAGGTTGAAGATGAAAGCCTATAGAGGATGACAAGCTCACAGACGGGTGTGAGAAGAACTTTTGAAAAGGTTCAAGATAGAGGATCTTGGTATCCAATGACACTAGATGGATACATAGAATATTAGTAGTAGAGGAAGCTACTTGTCACTCCGGTACATAATATTTCAGTGCATAAAGTATGAAAGACAGAGGGAGAACGATGCTCCCTTTCAGAGGGAATGACTACAGAAGATCCTGAGGTTCGACATGGTACAACATGATGGATATCTTATTGATGACTCTAGTAAAGTATGAAAGACAGAGGGAGAACGATGCTCCCTTTCAGAGGGAATGACTACAGAAGATCCTGAGGTTCGACATGGTACAACATGATGGATATCTTATTGATGACTCTAGACTTTACTAAGAGTAAAGAGGATTCCAACCTTTGCTTCAAGGTTGAAGGCGGAAGACTAGTAATGCTCTTGTTATATGTCGATGACTTATTACTAACAGAAAAGAGGAACTCATTAAAGTTGCAAGAAGGAGACTTGCTGCCGAGTTTGAAATGAAGGAATTGGATATGATGCACTATTTTCTAGGCATGGAGGTGTGGAAGAATGCAGATGGAATTTCCTTAGGACAAGGGAAGTATNGGAGACTTGCTGCCGAGTTTGAAATGAAGGAATTGGATATGATGCACTATTTTCTAGGCATGGAGGTGTGGAAGAATGCAGATGGAATTTCCTTAGGACAAGAGAAGTATATGGTAGAGATCCTGAAGAGGTTCGGGATGATGGAATGCAAGGCCATGGCCACACCTATTGCACAGAACCTAAAGCTATTGAGCAATGCTTCATTAGAATTGGTTGATGCTACAATGTATCGTCAGATGATTGGGTCCTTGATGTACCTGACGAATACGAGACCAAATATTTGCTTTGCTGTGAACACCTTGAGCCAGTTCCTGATAGATCCAAGGAATGTTCACTTGATTGCTGCAAAGCATATTATGAGGTACCTAAGCGGTACAATTTATTATGGGATCAAGTATGAGACGAATCAAAAGATTAACTTGGAGGGTTATGTTGATTCTGATTGGGCAGGTAATGCCATCGACAGGAAGAGCACTTTAGGGTGTTGCTTTAGTATGGGATCAGGTGTGATCTCTTGGTTTAGCAGGAAGCAATCCTGTGTGGCACTGAGTACAGCTGAAGCAGAGTATGTCACATCTTGTTCAACTAGTTGTGAGGTAGTATGGCTGAGGAAGCTACTGTCTGATTTATTTGATCTCGAGTTAGATGCTAGTTGTATATATTGTGACAACCAGAGTTGTGTGAAGTTGTCAGAGAACCCGGTGTTCCATGACAAGTTGAAGCATATCGATATCAAGTATCACTATATCAGGGATATGGTGCATAAAGGAGTAGTAAAGCTCTAGTATGTTGCGACGGACGAACAGATAGCTGATGTGTTGACAAAGCCATTGGTTAGAGTGAAGTTTGAGTAATTCAAGGAGAAGCTTGGTGTTCTCCAGATCAAGGTTCCCTCCAAGGGGAAGTGATGAGTCCGTGAGCCATTCTGACATGGTGAAAGGATTGGTTCCTTCCATGGTCAGATGTAAGGGCTGAGCCATTTTGTCATGGTGAAAGGATTGGTTCCTTCCATGTTAGATATGAGTGCTGAGCGATTCTAATGTGACTATAGGATTGGTTCCTACATGATCAAATATAAGTGTTGAATTCCATTCTTGGAATGGAGGCACCTGGTCAGTTTCCAGGAATACTTACCTTGGTGCTGAGATTCCATTCTCTGGGAGAATGGAGGCACCTGGTCAGTTACTAGGAATACTCAGTTTAGGACTGAGGGCCATTCTGATGTGACTGTAGGATTGGTTCCTACATGATCAGATATAAGTGCAAAGCCATTATAATGTGACTGTGGGATTGGTTCCTACATGATCAAATGTAAGTGCAGAGTGCTTTCGACATGTAGGTTGTATTGGTTCCTCGCATGGTCGAATGTAAGTGCTCGGCCTTTCTGACATAGATGACTGCATTGGTTCCTCTCATGGTCAGATGTGAGTGCTGGGCCTTTTTGACATAGATGACTGGATTGGTTCCTCTCATGATCAGATGCAAGTGTTGGGCATGCCTTTTTGACATGGTGTTGGATGTGTTCCTCTCATGGTCAGATGTAAGTGCTGGGCAGGCCATTCTAACTTAGAGTCAGATATAAGTGCTGAAGAACACCTACATGGAGGCTAGGCCTACAAACAACATGAAAAAGGGCTGGCTCTATAGAACTTCCTGTGATGAGAAGAATCAAGAGATAGCACCTGTGATGATGATCTAGCAGAGATGTTCCAGAACCAGAGATGATCCATATCGAGTGATGATCCAGATCTAGTGATGAAGATGACTTGATGATGAAGATGACAAGAACTTGATGATGATTCAAATAATACAGAGAAGAAGACTTGTGCTAATAAATTGTGTTGAGAGAATACCTTCCTAGTTAAGAGGGAGTGTTGATGTAATTGTAACTTCGGAATGTATTCACTTGTATATATTATGTATTGTATCCCGATGTTTATTCCAGGAAGTGTTTGTAATGTAATTGAGTCATGTCATGCCCCGATGTTCCAATCGGGAGATTCAATAATGTAAACAAGTCATGTAAAGTCATTGAGGTTAACTTTCTATTGTAAGTCGGGGAAATAGTCCCCACAATTGTTTCAAGGTTAACCCTCCTTGTTGATCGAAGGGAAAAGTCCCCACAAGTTGTGGGGCACTAGGGTTATTAGACTCTCCTAGAGATGTCGGCTTTAGTAAGTAATTGTTAAGTGAGGCTGACATGTTGCAGTGGACATTAAGTGAACGAAAGAATATAAATAGAGAGTGGGACTCTCTATTTATTACACACACACACACACTCACTCATTGGGGCGCATGAGTGAGAGAGAAGAAGCTGGGATCAGAGAGAGAGACTACTGCTGTCGGGAGATCATCTTTATGTTTTTGGGTTTTACTTTTGGTGCTGATTCTATCTCTGAGGAAGTTGCTGGGTTTTCTCCTTTATGGTTTCCCCGAGCAAAATCTTTGTGTCTATTGTCTCTTGTGTTTGATTGCTGTGCTTGTTATTCTCTTAGTTAAAGATCCTAATATAATTCTATCTTAAATGATAAAAATATAAGAATTTATTCATAATTAAATTTGGTTTACTATAAAAAATTTAAAATGAATATATAGTCATTAATTATTAACTCAAATTTAAACTATATCATATAATGTATAACACCCATAATCCACATTTATGAATATTTAGGTAGTTTTTTTTTACAATTGTATCCCAACAAGTAATAACACTCATTTTGGGAAGTAGAGTACTCTTGAGCTTTAAAGTGGTCATGTCAAAGCATTTCAATATATTTACCACAAATCTTCAGCAATTATTCCCCAAGGTCCATGCTCGCAACTTTAAGATATATCAAAAATCAACATCCATGCTCTCAACTTTAAGATATATCAACAATCAACATGTATAACCATTAACTAAAAAAAATTCATTTTAAATATCCCTTGTGCCTCTTTGAAATAAATTTTCTATCCTTTAAATATAATACAAAAATAATCTTCATCTTTCTCATCATTTAAATACAATCCAAAAATAATCCTCTCTTCCTTTTTCCTAACCCTAAACTCCCCTTAAATACCAAAGTGGAAAAGGTTAATAAAAAAACTATTTTAAATATTTTTTTAAATGATAATACCTAATCTCCCAATTAGTAATCCTTTGATGCTCCATTTACTTCTATGTGGATTGTTGTTAATTTAATCCTAGATAAAAACAAAATAAAACAGCATGACAAGAAGCCCTAGGTATGGAATTTAAGTTTCTCACACCATGATGTAAAGGGGCAAGTGGCTGAAAATAAGCGTTTTGGACCTGTCTTGGTGTTGGAAAAGTAATAAATTGCAACAGGAAGTCCATGCAGGAATTCATGTGGAAAATCTGGAAGGATTCCATCTCATCTCAAATTGATACGCAATGACTTCCTACCATTGTTACCCCTCATTGCATAAATGATTAACAAAATAAAAACAGGATATAGCCTGCTGCTAGATAGAAGCAGAAGAAAGGGAATTACATAACAAATATCTTAAAATAGAATTCATGACATTCTTACCCATCACCGCATAAATTATTAACAAAGAAAAACAGGACATATCCCATTTCTAGAAAGAAGAAGAAGAAAGGGAATTGCATAGCAGATATCTTAAAACCGGATTCAATAATTTATAGGAAAATTCCTTTCTTTCTCATTATAAAATGATTCTTTGTATAATTTAACGCTAACAGGTTCAAACCTGTGACTGGAAACAAAAACCCTATTTTTTCTTACACCCATTTGTGAACTTTTTGTATCATGTTGTATCTATGGATTTCATATCCCTTTAAAGAACTTGAATTCAATAATAGTTAGTTATATGGTATTCTTTGTGAACTTTTTGTATCATGTTGTATCTATGGATTTCATATCCTTTTAAAGAACTTGAATTCAATAATAGTTAGTTATATGGTATTCAAGTTAAACATGAAGTTTTTATATAACAACAATTAGTGATTCGGTAAATATAGGATCTAATGTTAACTTGAAGTATGAGATACAGAGGGATATGATGAATATAAGAAGAGGTTGATGGCCTAGGGGAAGGAGCCCCATATCTAGAAGAATCTTTCGGAAATACCCTCGATATATGGATTTGATCCAAATACAAGGCACCACTTCTGCCAACCATTTTAACATTAGAAAACCATTTCAAAAATGGTATGAGGTTAGGATAAATATTCAAACGTTGGACATTGGTTCCAATACTATTTTGTTTTGTCATTTGCTACATAGAAATTCCTCCAATGCTCTTCAAAAATGGTGCAAGGTAACCCCCGTTAAATGATCCATATGGCTCTCAAAAGGACTAAAAAATATGGTTGCTTCAATATTATTTAACAACTAAAACCTTATGTGACAACCTTTGTCCTTAATAAACCAAGAAATTGTTGAGTAAATCGGACCTCAAATAGGGACTCCGCCTCCAATTTTGANAAAAAATATGGTTGCTTCAATATTATTTAACAACTAAAACCTTATGTGACAACCTTTGTCCTTAATAAACCAAGAAATTGTTGAGTAAATCGGACCTCAAATAGGGACTCCTCCTCCAATTTTGACTTGAAAATGATTCAATGATCCAACTATTGGCCTTCACATGTTGAATATGGCATATTAATGTTTTTGTGACTTTTGTATAACACTCAAATCCATCCCAACACTAGAGTTTAAGCCCAATATTGGTAGTTTGTTGGCCCCAGGAGAAGATAGGTAGAATTCTGCTAGGAATTTGAAGAGCCTGCTTGTGCGACAAAGGAAGAAGGGTAATGGAATAAGAAGCTACTAAGGAAGTTACAACAAAGGAGGAGATACAACAGAAGAAGTAGCGAGAGAAGGGAAGCTGTGAAGGAAGCAAACTCAAAGGAGGCCCAGTACACGATAAAAGGGAAAGATGCGACAAGAGCAGTCATGACTGAAGAAACCACGACAGACGGCGTGCAACAACTCAAAAGGAAAAATCAAAAGATCATGGTTAAAAAGTCTACTAGAGTCATGCATTCTTTAGGGAATAAAGCATATTTATATTTTATACCAATAGTACCTACTANTTAAAAAGTCTACTAGAGTCATGCATTCTTTAGGGAATAAAGCATATTTATATTTTATACCAATAGTGCCTACTAACATTTGTAACGGGAATGTATGAGAATGTAAATGACAACCTATCAGCTAACAAAATGAAGTCAGCTGGTAATTGCATGTAAATAGTCTATAAAATGAAGAACCCAAGTTGTATGTGGGTTACTGACTTCCTATTATGTTACTTCTTAGTCTGTCAGTTCCTAGTCAGTTAGTGGAGTCTGTTACTTTCTAGTTAGCCTGTGATTGGTAGGAGAGTTGAAGAGAGGAGTGAGTCAATCCAATATGTGTGTGTTAATATTCCATATGATTAGCTAGAAATCATTAGTATTCAATTTAATTTCCCAATAATAGCATATGCAGGATCACTGAAAGAAACACAATCATAGGATAGAAACAAATTTATCCTAGGAAACCCTCAACGGGAAGAAAACCGAACAAAACTTCCTCTATATAGATGTATCAAAAGTACAAATATAAAACCCCAAACGAGTTCTTCTTTTCCTTACTGGTATGTCTCTCTCTCTCATATTCGATATACACAAGTGTGTGTGTGTGTGTCAAATGCATAACACACATCCTCTATTTATACTCTTTCTTCCACTTGACTTTTTCCCTAACAAGTCGGCCCCAACAAACTTACCGAGTTGACTTCACCTAGGAAGACAAACAAAAATATTATATTATATTCAAGAGGGTTCTATTGACCTGACGTAGAATGGAGTTTTTACCTCATGACTCTATGATGACCAAATACAGTAGTAACATCTTGCCAAAGGAATAAAACATATCGGATAGGTTACATCAATAAAATACATTTAGAATATTCTTCGAAGTTACAATATTTCAACACTCCCCATTAATGAGAAGGGTATTCTACTGACAACAACAACATCAACTGTAGGATCAAGGAGAGAGAGAATCTTCTGCAACATCAAAGCGATACATCTATACATCATTGTAAGTTTTCAACAATCATCAATAACTATAATATATTCAACATGTTTAGTACTAGAACATCATATTCTACAACACCGAGTCTTCATCTTTGATCTTCATCTTCTACATCAATCGATCACTCGATCCTTTGCAATACTCGGCCATTTGATCCTTTGTATCAACACTGGATCTCTCAATCAGTATCATCATCAAGATCAANTTCTACAACACCGAGTCTTCATCTTTGATCTTCATCTTCTACATCAATCGATCACTCGATCCTTTGCAATACTCGGCCATTTGATCCTTTGTATCAACACTTGATCTCTCAATCAGTATCATCATCAAAATCAACATAAACTACAACACACATGATCCAATTATGGGATGATCAATCCCTATCACTTTAGGACATAAGTCCAAGGACGATGCAAACTTAATCCACTTACATGATGGTTAATCTCTCTCACTTTAGGACATAATTCCAAGGATGATGCAATCCTGAGCCAATTACGGGATGTTCAAACCGTCTCACTTTAGGACATAAGTCCAAGGATGATGCAATCATGCGCCACTTACNAATCTCTCTCACTTTAGGACATAATTCCAAGGATGATGCAATCCTGAGCCAATTACGGGATGTTCAAACCGTCTCACTTTAGGACATAAGTCCAAGGATAATGCAATCATGTGCCACTTACAAGATGGTCAATCCCTCTCACTTTAGGACATAAGTCCAAGGATGATGCAATCTTGAGCCACTTATGGGATGGTCAATCCCTCTCACTTTAGGAAATAAGTCCAAGGACGGTGAAATGTTGAGCCACTTACGGGATGGTCAATCCATATCACTTTATGACATAAGTCCAGGGATGATGCAATCTTGAGCCACTTATGGGTTTGTCAATCCCTATCACTTTAGGACATAAGTCTAAGGATGATGCAATCCCGAATCACTTACGAGACTATCAATCCCTATCACATTAGGAAATATGTCCAAGGATGATGCAATCCTCATATTTCATGGAGACAAAATTCTATAATTCACTTTAGGACTAATGTCCAGGGATGATACAATTCCACTGCAACATCATCAACCTGCTCCCCCTTTTGAGGAGGGTCTGCATCATCATCAACCTGCTCCCCCTTTTGATGAGGGTCCACATCATCATCAACCTATTTCAAGGAGGGTCCACATCATATTCAACCTTCTCCCCCTTTTGAGGATGGTCCACATCATCATCAACCTACTTCCCCTTTCGAGGAGGGTTCACATCATCATTGTTCCTACTTTCGAGGAAGGGTTTTTCACACTACACCAAGCTTGTCGCAGAAGTATTCAAAAATTATTCGAGGATGAGGCTTGGTCAACACATCAACAAATTTCTCATAGGTATTCACATACTAGAGCTTTATATCTCCCTTATGTACCATATCCTGTATATAAAAATACCATATTTGTATNAGGATGAGGCTTGGTCAACACATCAACAAATTTCTCATAGGTATTCACATACTAGAGCTTTATATCTCCCTTATGTACCATATCCTGTATATAAAAATACCGTATTTGTATGTGCTTCGACTTATCATGGAACACTAGGTTCTCCATCATCTTTAAACAACTCTGGTTGTCACATAAAATCACCTTGGTATCCATCTCCATGTCAAATAGACCTGGAATCAATTTTTGAAGCCACATGGCTTCACAACTAGTAGAACAAGCTGTTATATAGTCTACTTTAGCCATGCTGAGAGAAACACTAGACTACTTCCTGCTAAACCATGAAATCATGGCGGATACCAAACAATAACATCCACCTGAGGTTCTCTTCCTTTCTGAGGTACTTCCATCCAAATCTANCACTAGACTACTTCCTGCTAAACCATGAAATCATGGCGGATACCAAACAATAACATCCACCTGAGGTTCTCTTCCTTTCTGAGGTACTTCCATCCAAATCTG
>LPNX010668098.1:0-11311 GCA_001517045.1 Pseudotsuga menziesii | reverse complement strand
TGACATTGATCCCATGATTTTGTATGATATGCTTGTCAAAGCTATAACTATGCCAAACCTTGCTTCTCAATTCTTGTAGAGTGCTTGTGTGGATCCTTCTTGGGATATTGCTAAGAGAATTGGGGCATATATTATAATCTTGATATTGAAAAATGCTACTTGAAACTTCACACAGAGTCTCAACACCTGGACATTCATTGTGTAAAAGCATCTGTCTAAAAAAAAATTTAGTGGGATAAATGTGGTGACAACATCTAGATCTAGCTGGGGATGGCATGCTCCCTGTGAGCTACCAAGAACAAGCAGACCTAGTGCCTTCTTCTGAAACCATCTTTGATATTTACACCCTATCCTACCTGCCATTCACTGCTTTGAAAATGAAAATAAGAAATACCAGTGCTTGTATCCATTGGGATGGAGTCTTTTTATCTCATTCCTAACCTATTTCAAACCTTGAAAACCTGCTCTTCTTATATTGCAAAAGCAAACTGCAAATTCAAACTGCTCATACTACAAACTTAAGAAGTTGCTTGAAGCATCAAGCTTATTTATTTACAGCTCACATTCTAATCATCTGCTTTATTTTGATCAGGTAAAATCATGCATCCAATGAATCCATACAAATATTTGACTAACTGGTAAAACTTCTGATCTGGAGATGATGAATAAAGGAGCCCATGGAATATCAAAATTCATTTCAAAAGAAGGGAAAATCCAACCTTCATTTAACAAAAATAATATGACATTTGAGCTGCTCAAAGACTCCATATAATCAACAAATGGATCAATGAAGCTATAAAGAAATACCTCTTGCTGCTGTTTAAGTTGAATATCAAAATATATCTGTATATCCTCTTCCTCATAATTGCAAATCCAGTTTGAAACATGATGAATGCAGGCCTACTGGATTGCAAATATGTCTGCTCAATGTCTTCTACGGATTCAGGATAGTTGATTTCCACATAATGTTGTTCCTCATCAAATTTGATTCATAGTTGTTATACATCCGTTGAATGCACCTCAAATCAAAAAAAGGTGATGTAGGGATATGCTCTTTTTCATCTGAATAGTCATCATAGATTGGCNCCTCATCAAATTTGATTCATAGTTGTTATACATCCGTTGAATGCACCTCAAATCAAAAAAAGGTGATGTAGGGATATGCTCTTTTTCATCTGAATAGTCATCATAGATTGGAATATCATTAGAATGAATCGTTTGATGCTGATCCCAATCTAGAACTTCAATGTCTTCATCATAAAATGGGGCATTCTGATCGATTTCTAAAGATAAATATTTCTGTTCTATGATGCTATCATCAACTTCAATATCAGAATTTTGAAAAATTTGTTGTTGTAAAATAAAATTAGAGGAAGATAATAAATCTTCTTCCTTCTTCATAGCATAACCACTGGATTCATCTTTACTACTGGAAGAATCTGCTACTAAACCTTGGATATATAATGCATATCCCCTACAACAATGCTCAAAAAGACATTCAGCTGGGTAAATCCTCTTACAATATGAATAAAAGGCATCATGAAAATATTTCAAAGAGGAAATACTAGAAGCAGGAAGAGTTCTGTACCATTGTCTCACACAACCATCTAATGAATACATAAACATTTTCATAAATACATCTTCATGATGTATGCTCAACTGATCCATGTATTGATGAAATTTAATTACATGGTGTGCCATATTGTCTTCTTCCTTTTCTTGGAATCATGGAAGAAAATATCCCCATTCATCAATGATAGGTACTGTATTTGGAAATCTAGGAACATTTGAGAAATTGAGCGGAGCAAATCTCTGTGCCAACATAGTTTCAAAACGATTTGACATCTTCTAAAATCGCCTCTGGATTCTTCAAACATGGAGTCACCTAGTGAATAAATCTGTAGTCAAACTAGTGTCCTGCTCTTGTCCACCATCAAGAGCTAGATCTAATCATTGTCGTTCTTTCTTGGGGAGTATATCCTTTCATTTCTCCATCCCCGGCAACAGCGGCAGAAGATGTTATCCCTAAAGTTGAACCTAGACTACAAGGGTTCAAGCTTAAATAAATCTTTTTCAAAAATATAATTCAATGAAATCAAGATAAAAATTGGGCTGGTTTGTAATCAAATATATAAGGAAATCATATAACCATTAAAGATCTATATAACATAAAATAGAATACAAAATTCAATATCAAATAAACTACGAGCACGAATTTATGAAATGAGACTGACTCTGTCATTAAAAGTTTAAAAGATAACTGTATTTCACCATAAGAATCATGTAATGGGATTTAATTGACCATATACAGGATAAATTACAAAAAATACAATTCATAAGATACAAAGTCAACTCAAAATCATAATCATATCAAAGCAGAACTTGTATTGAAGATGCAGAGCATTTCATGTCATACAACATATCATCAAAATTGGATTTCCATAACTCCAATTGCCACCCTTTTTTCAATCTAGTGAATATCCTTATATACAAAATATTTGAGTTTCTAAGATAGTTATCAGATCCTACTTCTATGGATTGAATTTCTTCAAAAATAGAAAAGTCAATCTTCTAAAATTGTCTGCCTTAATTATCTGGAGCTTGTTTTGATTTTCTGCCTGAATAATTAGATCTAGAATTAATATACTTCGCCATTTGGTATTTGTGTTGACACATATAATATACTCTGCCATTTGGTATTTGTGTTGACACATGGGCTTCTTTGATGCATGAACTCAGTTTCAATATTTAATACTTAAAAGATCATGGATCCTGGATCCTGTGACTCATGCCAGCCATCTCAGCAATTCCACTGGCATTTGTCACTGATAGGTCCATATGCATCAATGGCCAATCCAGTTGCTATTGTACTGAGCATGCCCAAAGCCGCTACGACAATTGAAAATATGGGAATAATAACATATTTGTATCCCAAAGCCAACCAAAATATAACATTAGTTGCTGCTCCAGTCCTGCATGAATCGGCAACATCTTGGACAGGGCTATAAGCTTTACTTGTGTNAATAACATATTTGTATCCCAAAGCCAACCAAAATATAACATTAGTTGCTGCTCCAGTCCTGCATGAATCGGCAACATCTTGGACAGGGCTATAAGCTTTACTTTTGTAATATTCTGTGACAAAACCAATAACAAGGCCAGCCCACAAAACAATAGAAACGCAGAAGGAAAGCTCCCAGTTCTATACAACCTTCTAGGCACCAAAATTGAAAATGGTGAAGGATGAAGGCAATGCAAATAAACTTACAACAACAATGCCAATGGTCATCAATACCGTGGAGATAATAAGCTGCTTTTTCAATGCAGGCTCAATTTCCTTCACAGACTTGATCTCAAATATGTTACTCACAAAGAGGGTTGTGATTAAGCAAGCAATGATACCCATTGAACTCATGAGCAAGGGATAGCACATGGCAGTAATGTCATGAGTGTTTCCAAATGATGATATGGATGCAACAACTAGAGCTGCACATGAAGCTTCAACATAGGACCCAAATAAATCTGATCCCATACCAGCAATTTCTCCAACATTGGCACCGATATTATCAGCAACGATAAGGGAGTTGCCTTGTCCAACTATAAATATTCAACGAATTTTATAGTAGTCTTTTTCCAATGCAGGTTGATTCTGTAGATTTGGTTTCCTTGCAGACAACTGACTAGTTTCAGTGTTGATATTTAACAAACAATGAACTCTCCCTTTTGGACCCGATATTTCCTTTCCCTGTAATGGCTGAAGAAACTTGGAAATCAAAGTGTTGATAGAAGATACTTCACGTAGAGCAGCAATAGCATGACAAGCCTCTCTGACAACAATTTTTTTTATCACTGATAAATACTTACGGTCAACCAAAAACTCTTCAAACCCCATTCATACTAGTAAATCACCAAAAGGATGCCAATACTCTTCATAAAAATCATACATGCTTCTGTTTTCAACCCCTAGAAATAACCAAACCCTCTCAACCAGTTTTGCTCTGAGGATTTTCCAAAGACTCAATGTACTTATAGAGTCTTGGGCAGAATAACATATCCATGACATGCGTTCTATTATTTGGAGCTCTTCAACAAGAGCAAGAGTGATAACTTTCCCTTCTGTGCCATCCTTCTTTATCTTATTTTTCCCCAAAATTGCTTTCATTGACTCTTTGGCTGTAATCAGCTTAACTTCACTTTTTGCAATAGCTCCATCCATGACCCTTGGATCCTTCATAAGAGCNTCTTATTTTTCCCCAAAATTGCTTTCATTGACTCTTTGGCTGTAATCAGCTTAACTTCACTTTTTGCAATAGCTCCATCCATGACCCTTGGATCCTTCATAATAGCTTCAAGTGAATAGCCACCTTCTCTACTCCTTGTAGAATCCCATAGCCGTGCAATATGTGTTGTATTAGCATGGAACCCATTGACATTGATCCCATGATTTTCTATGATATGCTTTTGAAAGCTATAATTATGCCAAACCTTGCTTCTCAATTCTCGTTGAGTGCTTGTGTGGATCCTTCTTGGCATCTTGCTATGAGAATTGGGGCATATATTATAATCTTGATATTGAACAATGCTACTTGAAACTTGACACATAGTCTCGACACCTGGACATTCATTGTGTAAAAGCATCCGTCTAAAAAAACATTTAGTGGGATAAATTTGGTGACAATAGTTTGCAAGCTAAAGAAGTCACTATACGGGTTAAAACAAGCCCCAAGAGAGTGGTATTCCAAGATGGATTCCTTCCTTCTCTCGCAAAACTTCCAAAGGTGTAGATCAGATCCAAATGTGTATATACAACAGTCTGATGGTCATTTGATTATTATTTTTTTATATGTTGANATTCCAAGATGGATTCCTTCCTTCTCTCGCAAAACTTCCAAAGGTGTAGATCAGATCCAAATGTGTATATACAACAGTCTGATGGTCATTTGATTATTATTGTTTTATATGTTGATGAATTACCGATCATAGGTAGCAAAGTTGCTTCTATTTCAGCCATCAAAACAACTCTCCACAATGCATTTGAAATGAGCGATTTGGGGCTCTTAAAACAATTTTTAGGGCTTGAAATTGAGAAAAATTCTGATGGGATAATGATCACTCAGTCCAAATACATATCGGTCCTGTTATTCAAGTTTAACATGGCTGAATGTAGGCCTGCACCATTCCCTTTCCTTTCAGGGATCAGCCTTGAAGAAGGAAAAAGCACACCTCCCATGGATTGCACTATTTATCGACAGTTGATTGGTAGCTTGTTGTACTTGACACAATCTCAGAATGATATCTGTTATGCCATGAAATATGTATAAAGATACATGCAGAATCCCCATGATATTCATTGAAATGCAGCCAAGAGGATCATCCAGTATATTCAGAGAACCAGGACCTACGACATTCACTATGCTGCAGACTCTGAGTTAGAGCTGGTTGGATACGCAGATTCTGATTGGGCAGGTGATTCTATTGATCGAAAGTCTACTTCCAGATATGTATTCATGTTTGGTGGTGGCCCCATTTTATGGTCTAGCAAAAAGCAGGCCACCATAGCATTATATTCAGCAGTGGCCGAGTATCGAGGAGCGGTGAATGCTTGCATCCAAGCAGTTTGGTTGCAAGGCATTCTTTCAGAGTTTGATCTTGGTAGTACTTTGTCCACTGTCATCTTTTGTGAAAATCAAAGTGCTATTAAGATATCCACAGATCCAGTTACCAAGCAAAGGACCAAGCATGTAGAGATACACATGCACTATATCATAGAGCTAGTGCATGACAGGACCATCATTCTGCAATATTTCCCGACTGATGAGTAGATTGCTGACATATTCACNCCAAGCATGTAGAGATACACATGCACTATATCATAGAGCTAGTGCATGACAGGACCATCATTCTGCAATATTTCCCGACTGATGAGTAGATTGCTGACATCTTCACCAAGAAATTTTCAGCAAAGAAGTTCAATTACCTCCGTTCACTATTGGGGGTGAGTCCATCAGGGTGATCAGACTAATTTCAGTGTTTAGCTTGAGGGGGGGGTTTTCCCTCTTTTCCTCACTTAGTTTTTTTTTTAGCATTGTTTTTCAGTATTGTACAGGGTGACCTATGGCCTTAGTTGCTGGGGACCTAGCATTATTATTCATTTTATGTTTTCTACTCCTCTTGAGTATAGCTTAAGGGGGGCTGTTGGAGACATTTACCAACATACACACTCATTTTGATCAATTTGGCCTAGTTAAACTACTATCATAAGTTTTATTGACTTAATTGACATCATAGGAGCACTAGATGACATCAACAAGATCACACCCATGCCTACCTTCAGTCAAGGAGGCTAACTTAGCCTTCTCTTACATTCGGGGAGGTAACTGGAGCACTCCGGGGGTGATCTGAGTGTCATTAATGCCCCATATTGCTAAATAATGGTTACAATTAGTTAAACAGAGTAGTGAAGGTGCCTTCCTTCATTAAATTGATTATTTATTGATTATTTAATGAACTAGAGTCAATAGGGGTGCCTCCAGCCACTTCTGATGGTCAGTTACACTTTAGTTAGCCTCATCGAGGTTCATTGGAGTCATTGATGTGCTACCACTTGTTGGTTGGCTTGCAGTGACATGTGTCTGAGCTAATTTTAGTTAGACTCAGTCATTTATTGCACTTTGAATTCAGTTAGGGCTCAGTTGAGTCAATTAGGGTTTTGATCAGTGGTTAACTTGAGTGTTGAATGTGGCTTACATTCAGTTAAGCTAGACTCACTTATTCAATTCGAATGACCTCCTTGGGAATTAGAATTTCTTTGTTATTCATGCTTGAGCATGATCATTGCATTGTATTACTCATTCTTTATGTGAATATACAGAGCGACTACTCATTTTGTAGCACTATTACACCATTTTCATGCCTTATGTTATCAATCTCTTATGAGACTATGTTTTAGTCCCTAGATTAATATGACAGATTAATACTTTGACACCCAGAATGCCAATTTGAATAAATTTAGAGGAAGCAGGGCACTCTTTGAGGGGATTCTGTGGAAACCCAGCTGCTTCTAGTGTTCAATGTAGAGTAGACAGACATGAAGCTTTCTTGAAATGGCTTTGATACCATGTTATAATTACTGTGCCATTTATATCATCAAGAAATGAGTCCAAATGATTGATTCAGTGAATAGGAATGAATTATACAAACCGAACAAATCAAATCTCACACGAAACAAACAAGTGTTTCTCATAGAATTACAATATTATCTTCATTATATAATCCAGTGTTACAATAATGTTACATAGGAAAATAATTTGAATCATTAGGGATGAATTCAAATGTCCCAACTGGATATGACTGTATTTGACTACATGGATAACTAAATATGTCTAAATCACTATCGGAGTCCAAGTGGTTAACTCAAGATGTCTAACTAAGTTACNTCAAATGTCCCAACTGGATATGACTGTATTTGACTACATGGATAACTAAATATGTCTAAATCACTATCGGAGTCCAAGTGGTTAACTCAAGATGTCTAACTAAGTCACACAATCAGTTATAATTAGTTAACTCAGTTTAATTGAAGTGGTAGGTGAGAAAAGGTGCCTTATCCACATGCAGTCATGCATAACTGACACTAACTGAACTAAAAGTAACTAAAGAATAACCAAGCTCAACTAGTTCCAACTCCAACTGACAGAAGGAGGTTGGTGCCGGGACTCCCAGTGGCTCCTAAAATGTAGGGATTGGTCTAGGAGGCGCCTAAACTAATGCATGCAAGTGCAGTTAGTGGAATTTATCCTCTATCAATCTTCCCCACACTCTGGTAACTGGTACATGTGTCCCCCTTAGGCCAAGTGGACCCAATGGTACTATTGATGTATTCATAACTTCAGAATGTATTCACTTGTATATCTTATGTATTGTACCCCGATGTTTATTCTGGGAAGTTTCTATAATGTAATTGAGTCATGTCATGCCCCGATGTTCTGATCGAGAGATTCAATAATGTAAACAAGTCATGTAAAGTCATTGAGGTTGACCCTCCATTGTAAGTCAGGGCAATAGTCCCAAAAATTGATTCAAGGTTAATCCTCCTTGTTGATCAGAGGGCAAAGTTCCCACAGTTGTGGGGCACTAGGGTTATTAGACTCTCCTAGAGAAGTCAGCCTTGGTAAGTAATTGTTAAGTAAGGCTGAATTGTTGGAGTGGACATAAAGTGAATGGAAGAATATAAATAGAAGTGAGGCTCTCCTCATTTCTACATATCACACACACACTCACTCACTAGGGCGCATGAGTGAGAGAGGAGAAGCTCTCTCAAGTGAGAGAGAGAGAACAACTGTCGGAGATCATCTTTTCTATATTTGGGTTTTACTGCTACCATTGGTGCTCATTCTATCTCTGAGGAAGCTATGGGGTTTTATCCTTTATGGTTTCTCGAGGAAAATTCTTTATGTCTCTTGTCTATTGTGTTTATTGTTGTGCATGTTATTCTCTCAGATAAGATCCTAAGATCATATTTCTTAAATGATAAAAAATATAACATAAAATTCTTTATGTCTCTTGTCTATTGTGTTTATTGTTGTGCATGTTATTCTCTCAGATAAGATCCTAAGATCATATTGCTTAAATGATAAAAAATATAACATGGTATCGGAGCTAACCTAAGAAGAAGACACTGTGCAACTACGAAAGCTAGGGATTCTTAATTTTTGGGTCTCTCTACACAATCCATCAGCAAAAGGATGCTAGGCTAACTCTCCATTGAAGGGCGCATCTTTCTATCGAAGCAAAATTTGATTCCAGGCATTTTCAGTTTTTGTTGTAGGAAATTAGGGCTTTTCACAGAAGAGGAGTTTTTGAGTGAGCTTGGCATAGGATTACTCTCCTCATCACAAAATTTGATTCCAGGCATTTTCAGTTTTTGTTGTAGGAAATTAGGGCTTTTCACAGAAGAGGAGTTTTTGAGTGAGCCTGGCATAGGATTACTCTCCTCATCAAAATCGAAGTTTAGAGACCTGGGTCGAGATTTTTTGGTTGGGTGAAACTTCGAAAAAGTCAAACCCTAGTTTGACCCCAGGCCTGAAAACCCTAAAATACTGAAACTGATAGTTTTGGTAGATTCTCTATATCTCGGTATTGGAGAGGTCTCAAGTGCCAAAAAATTCACCAGTCGAATATAAATTCCTGATGTACATTGTGTGCAATTTTCATACTTAGATTCACTATATTCTAGGAGATATGATTCCTCTAAGTTAGGTTCTAGCTTCTCCCAGGATTCCTCCCCAAACAGGACACCTGGGGATAATTGTTGTATCTCGAGCTACGAAGGTCCAAATGAAATTTATCAAGATGTTCCAGGAAGGGAATGGACTGCAAGTTTTATGGTAAAAGTTTTAGAAACCAAAGATGAAACATTGACACATGGAATTCCATACAACTTTGCTATGCTGAACAGTCTTGAAACATGTCACCTTGGGAAAATGATCATAAGTCCCAATTGGTGAAACCAATGCTGATGAAAACTATGGTTTTGGAATAAGGAGAGATGCAGCTATCTCAGTATGAAATTTTAGACACAAATGAGCAGCACTTTCAGATATCCCATAGAAACAATATCACACATTTCTGCAGAAGAAATTGGTAAACTAGGGCTTCTTGTTTCGGGAGCTTCCCTCCACTGTTTTCAGAAAAGGAGTACATTGGATAGATTTCCTTGAAGAAGTATATATTTCTATACAATAAGACCTGAAAGATTCAAAATTTTGAAAATTAGGGTTTCTCTGATAAACCCTAGATCAGCCAACTCCAGAACTAGGATGGACACCTCAAATCAGTAAGATCTAATCTTTTGCTATTTACAGTTGACGTTGCTATTTCAAGATGACTAATCACACCATCTTGATGACAATATTGGTGAGTCTGACAAATTCCAAGCATGGAAGTATAGGATCTCACTAGTTATTGAAGGAAATGAATTGGACACCTACATAAGTAGAGAGGTTCCAGTTCCAGAGGGAGATGAGGCTAAAAGCCTTACACAAGAAGAACTTGGTTAAGGCCAAGAAGATCATTGTTGATTCAATATAGGATCACCTTATACCACAAGTGTCTTCCATAAAGACACCAAAAGAGATGTTTGATTGCTTGACCAAGATATTTGAAGGAAAGAACCTAAATCGAAAGATGACTTTGAGAAACCAGTTGAAGAATGTGAAGATCCAGAATGCAGAGACCATATAGTCATACTTTACGAGGGTCTTTCAAATCAAAGAACATCTTGAAGCGGTAGAACAAGAACTGGAGAATGTAGAAGTTGTGATAGCCACCTTGAATGACCTCCCAGGATCATGCGATTCATTCATTCAAGGAATGTGTGCCAGAAGGAAGTGATTACTTTCAGCAGACTCTGGGAAGAGTACACACAAGATGAAGCTTGACTCATAATAAGAGAAAAGAAGATGGGAGGAAATGAAGATCAAGATTTCACGATTCAAAGAATATACCTCAAGCGATGAGGAATATGAAGAACTTAATTCTTGAAGAGCCTCTTATCCATCTTAATCATTTGGATAAGAAATGATTTTGTTGTGAATGAAGAAGATGACGAAGCTAATAGAAGGAGTCTACCCACAAAACAAATAAAGATAAGTATTCAATTGTCATTTCATGATATTGTTTTGTTATGCATTTGTTTATATTCAGTTGATGTATTATGCATGATAGAATGTTTGCATTAATGACAATATACTACTAATATGCATGTGATGGGTAAGTATCCCATCGTTCTATATAACTCTCCATTGCTACTTATCTAGAAAGAAACCTCTTTGCTGACATATTGGATTAGTGCACAATCTCAATGTTGTCCTGGTAGATATGGAAGGCATCTAGAAAGTTTCCGTGAGATATGGATGAATGTTGTATTGGCTAAAATAGTTGCATGATCATATATTTATGCATAAGAATTTTTCATTATAAATATACCTTATAAAATGTTTCTAACCATACAACTGGTGCATATGACTTGTACAATCACCTACAATCAAAGAAGGTTGAAGACTTGTTCCGAAGAACAAGTGATGACAGTTTGAGAAATAATCCAAGATGAAGAATAATATGACGAATGCAGCGACATCATTGATGAAGAAGTAGCCAAGAATAAAGGGAAGACCAGTTCAAGAATAATGATGTCTAGGATGAAGTATCGAGACTTGAAGGGAAGTTAGTAGTTCCATCATGTAGTATATGGAAACATTGTGGGATACAAGGAAAGATTCATATCACGAGGCTTCTCACGAAAAGAAGGCAT
>LPNX010668071.1:241026-318041 GCA_001517045.1 Pseudotsuga menziesii | reverse complement strand
CATGATGTTATGTTTTCTTACATGCTTTTATATTTTTTTAACAAAAAACAGTCAATAGATCCAATCCCTGAATAATGCAGCGACGGTTAATAATGCACACGTTCCCTGAATAATAGAGCCAAGGATTAGGATAGGCCGACACAGCTAAGACGAATTAAGTTTGATTGGAAATCAATTTGATAGGTAGCATGTTTCACAATATTTTTTTTAAAAAAAATTTCATCAGGCGTCGCTTAAACGACGCTTAGGAACCGTCGCTTATCCGACAATTATTCAAAAACTCCGTCGCTAATCCGACAGTTTCCCTTATTGCCGTATCTTAAGCGACAGTTAATTAGGTCGCTTATCCGACAGTTATTCAAAAAATCCGTCACTAATCCGACAGTTTCCCTTTCTCGCCGTCGATTAAGCGACGCCTGGGGATGCAAATATTTTTAAAAAAATTTCTTCATTGTCGCTTAATAAGTGTCGGATAACCGACGATGTAAATTCAAGCGATGGTTACTTAAGTTTCGCTTAAGCGACGGTTACTTAAGTGTCGCCTAACCGACGACAAGTTTCCGACGCTTCAAAAAAAACCAAAGTGTCGTACATGCGACAGGGAAGTGTCGAAAATCCGACATGACAGCCGTCGGATTTTTGGTCAAAATGTAGTAGTGAAGAGAAGAAGAAGGAAGATTTCCATAAAAAAGGGAAAGTCAACAAGAAAGAGAAAAATAAAAGAAGACAAAAGTGAAGTAAAAACACAGTCACAAAAAATGGCACCTACATATTTGCAAATGAATTCATAGCCACAAACAATAGTGGATGAGTTCGAGCAATATAAGGCGATCAATAAAAGTATACAAGCTGACGTTGAGACGTAGAATTGTTTGAAAGAGTGGATAAACAATGAAAATCATCACATATGGAATCAAAATCGACACCTACAACGAACCATAAGTGATAACAAGAAAATGTTATCTAATCAGGATAAAGAAATATCATGTTTAAAAATTCATAATAAAAAATTAGAAGATAAGATCAGAAAGTCAAAAAATGACAACAAATCACCATATGGATGCGATAATGAATTAGAAGAAGAAATAAAGCATTTAAACAAACTCATCATGGAAAAAGATATTGAATTAGCGCAAGTTCGGATGAAGTTAGAAAATCAAGAAATAGATTTACGTCATCATAAACAGCAAAAGGAAAAACTCCAGCAGCAGTATGATGACAACAAGAAGACACATAAGTTATTACTGACAAAAGTCAACAAGTTGTTATTAAGTAATTCTGAAGAAATTTTGAGATTAAGAAATCATAACAAGACACTAGTCACAAAAATTAAGAAGTTGAAAAGTAGTCAGAAGACAGAACAATCTACGGAAGACATTGAAGGAAAAATTCTAGACAAACAGGAAGAAAATCATTGTATCAGAAGGCATCACGAATATCTTAAGGAACAAATTAAGAAGTCTGAAGATGAGAGAAAATTACGTCTAGAAGTGATTAAGAAGTTTCAAAATGATAACATGCAGTTAGAAAACAAGTTGGAAAACATACATAACAAAACCTTAAAATATCAAGAGACGAAAATACAACTTTCTGCTAAGATCAATGCTAAAAAAATAACACTCATAAAACAAAATGACATTGAGAAAATTCCATATCGACACCCCATACATAAAAATAAATATTCTAAAAAGTGGGAAATGTCGAAAGATAGCGGCACCAATCTGATCAAATCTCCTAATGATAGATCAGTATGGAATGCCAACAATCCACAACAAATCAATTTGGGATGGATTGATTCGTCCACATATCGGAAGTTGTGCTCAACTCTTAATAGTTCGTATCGACATGTTTCATCAGCTACGACACCACAAAAAATGATGAAGAAACATTATAAAGCTTTGAGGACAAAGCCTTTCTAAGGGAGTGGCAATGTAACAAACTTAAATAATAACAACAAACAATAATAATAATAATAATAATAATAATAAACATCAACATATATATAAAATAAATAATAATAATTAATAATGTCTTTATGAAAAGACATGACTCTTAATGAAAGGGTATTCCAACAAAATATAAATAATGGGCGCTCAATTGTAATTTGGACTTATCTATTAATTTATTCATATTTTATTATCTACAGATATGTGGGTTATTTCAAAAATTAATTAATTGAGAATGTCTAAGTAATAATCCATGATCTTCTTATAGAGATAGAATACTTGTAATCAAACTGCAAAACCACTTGTTAGATGATTGAATTTATTCATGAAGACATATATAATAAAAAGAAAAAGAGTCCCTTGTAAGCAATCTATTAGAAATTACTCTTATTTATTCAAAGAAACAAGCACATATTTACATATATACAAGTGATAATAACCCAAAATATTTTTCAAGGATCAGGAGGAGGAGGAATAGCTTCCCCTTCAGCTAATTCCATTTCATTCTACTGCAAAACATTCTGTATAAATCTTGTTTAGATGTTGGTTGATGATAAAGTATAAGTCTATGTCCATTTACTACAAAGGAAAATTGTGAGCCATCAATTATTTTAATTTTTACTGACCCATTGTCAAAAGATGTAACTACTTCGTATGGGCCCATCCAACGGGTAGTTAACTTTCCTTTGAACTTTTTGAATCGTGAGTCGAATAGTAGTGACCAATATCCAGTATTAAACTAATTTTGTTTAATAAATTTATCATGCCATGTCTTTCATTGATTCTATATTAGCATGGTTCTTTGTAGTGCATCTTGTATGATGTCGTCTAACTCTTTAATATGCAATATTCATTGTTTCTATGCTTCATCCAAATTCATCCCTAATTGTGCTGCCATACGAAAGGTTTTAACTTGAAATTCAATAGGTTAAAGGACTTTTTTGCCATACACTAACTCATAAGGGGTATGTCCAGTAGTATTTCTCCATGTTATCCTATAGGCCCATAAAGCCTCTGGGAGTCTATCTTCCCAATCCTTATGATGTAACTGAATGGTTTTAGTTAAAATGGCTTCTAATACTTTATTAGTTGATTCTACCTGACCATTATCCTGAAGGTGATAAGGTGAAGATTCACAATGTTGGATGCCATATTTTTTAGTAAGTTCTTACATTAATTTAGAAGTAAATATAGTACCTTGATCTATGACAATTTCTCTAGGTACCGAAAACCAAGTGAATAGTTCTTCATATATGAATTCTACCACTGATTTCTCTGTAGCTCTAAACAAAGCTTTAGATCATTACCCATTTGGTGACATAGTCTATGCAAACTAGAATATATTTCTTTTTTCAAGACATGGGGGGAATTGGTCCTACAAAATCAAGAGCCCATTTCTCAAAGGGTTCAATCATGACTTGGGTTTGTAAAGGCATCTAATCAAATGACGTAGGTCTACCCATTCTTTGGCAACTATCGCATCCTTTGAAATATTTGGTAGCATGTCTAAAAATGCACGACCAATAATAAATAGAATGTAAGATTTTGTATGCCATCCTCTTATCTGAAAAATGTCCTCCACATGGTCCATCATGGCATGCATGGAGGATTTCTATCATTTCATCCTCCTGCATGCATTGTCGAATAATAAGATCTGGACCAGTGCAGAAGAGATCATTATCAACCCAAGAATAATTGGAACTTTGAACTATAATACGGCACTTCTCATGTGGAGACAAATGGTTTGGTATTTTCCCAGTTGCTAAATAATTGGCAATATCTACGAACCAATGGGTTTGAACATATACATCAAATAGATGTTCGTCATGAAAAGTGTCATCAATTGGTTTAGTACCATCTTCATGTTGAATATGGGAAAGGAAATATGCTACTAGATTTTCTTTACTAGGCCGGTCAATAATAGTAATGTTAAATTCTTGCGATAAAATAAGCCACCGGGTCACTCTACCATTGGTGATTGGTTTATTCATTATAAATATAATGGATGAGTGATCGATATGCACAAAAAATTCATAACCTATAATGTAATGATGAAACTTATTAATAGAATAAACTACTGCCAAGAATTCTTTTTCAGTGACAATATAATTAAGTTCGAAAGGATTCAAATTCGTACTAATAATATAAATGGAATAACATGCTTGTCCCTCTTTTTGGTCGAGGACTCCTCCTATCGCCGTATCAGAGGCACCAGTGGATATGTGAAAAGTAAGGGACCAATCAAGACCCCCAAGTATTGGTGCGATCGATATTTTATCTTTTAGGATTTCAAAAGTGTTTTGACAAGGTTCTATCCACTAGAATTCTAGTCCTTTGTAAGCAGCTTAAACATTGGTGTAGCTATTTTAGTGAAATTTTCAATAAAAATGTGGTAATAGCCTGCATGACCAAGAAATATTCTTACCTCTTTCTGAGTTTTGGAAGTGAGAATGACAACAATTACTTCTATTTTCGTAGTATCTACCTTAATTCCTTGGGAGGAAACATGGTGTCCTAAAACTATACCTTCGTCAGTAACAATTTACATTTTTTGTGACTAAGGGATAAATTCATTTCTTGACATCGGATCAAGACCTTCTCAATTTTGTCAAGGGATTCTTGAAAAGTATTACCATAGGCTGTAAAATCATCCATGTACACCTCCACACAGTCATGTATAAGATCTAAAAACATTTCTAAGACTGCTCGCTAAAAAGTGGCAGGTGCATTACATAAGCCAAATGGAAAAAACTCGATAAGCGTATGTTCCCCAAGGGCATGTAAAACTCGTCTTGTCTTGATCTTCATGTGCTATTAAAATATGGTTATAACCACTATATCCATCAAGAAAGGAAAAATAATGTTTACCTAACAGGGTATCTAATACTTGATCAATAAAGGGTAAAGGAAAGTAGTCTTTAAGTGTAGCTTTGTTTAATTCTCTAAAATCAACACAAATGCGCCATTTCCCTGTGAATTTATTTGGGACTACTACTAAAGGAGACACCCATTTACTATCAGAGATAGGATAGATGAAATCAACAATGAGGAGTTTTTGTAATTCATCGTTTACTATATCCTTTAGAGTAGGATTCATCCTCTTCTGTGGCTGCCTTATAGGTGACATGCTTGGATCCATATAAATATGGTGAATATAGGTGTCAAGGTGTATACCCTTCATGTTGGTGTATTCCCATGCAAATTCTCCATCTTGTTTCTTAATAACTTTAAGCAGCTATGCTTGTTGGTTTTCACTTAATACTGTGTTTATATGCAGAAATTTTTTAGGGCCACCCTCACATGATATGGTATATGGTCTAATAGGTTCTTCAATCATGAAGACACAAGGTGTTTCTGTAAACATGGAAAGACCCATATTCTCTTGAAACTTATCTCCAAAAATCTGATCGAATTGAGCAAAATAATTCATCCTTGAAAGAACAATTTAACTACCATGAATTTTCAGTTATTGGTTGTGTTGGGGGGTATAAAATAAGTCTTTATGTAGACAACCCATTGGAAAATGTCATATCTCCATCCCTATATCCTATAAAATAATTTGCGTTAGCTGACAATGGTCTTCCCAAGATAATAGGATCCCATTTAGAAGGATCATTTGATTCTACGACCATAAAGTCCACAAGGTATTCCCATGAGGCTACAGATACAACAATGTCATCCAAGACTCTAGTGGGTTTTACCGTAGTACGATCTGCTAGTTCTAGGATGGAAGGAGTAGGTCAGAGAAATTATCCTAATTGTAAAAATTCTAAAATTGCGGTGGTCATCATGTTGATGGGGGATCCTAAATCGATTAATTTATTTTCTATGGAAGTGGTGTTTATAATTACAGTCATTGGGGTGGCTCCTGGATTTCTATATTTTGCAATCTGCGACTGACCTGTCATACATTCAGACATCTCTCCTATAACATGAATTGTGAGAGGTTCCTTTTTCTTCTTATCTGAGTGTTTAATTTATAGATCCTTTATTACCTTGTTGTAGATTGGTATGTATTTTATAGCTTGTAATAGAAGGATTTTAATACAGATATTATTTAATTCATTCAAAATGTTGTACTCTGGATGAACTGTAAGTTTTTTATTACTAGTCTTTCTGGAAATCAAGGAACTCTTTGCTCCTGAATAGGTTCTTGTGGAGGATGGGTGTGTACTGTAACCTTTGGAATGTTCACATCCTCAAAAATAGCATCATTCATGGGTTCATTTGAATCTTCTTCTTCTTCATTTGGTTCATGAATGATGACTGATGACTTGGGTTTATCATTCACAACTCTTCCCGATCGTAATTGAATTTCATGTATAGGCACAGTCGAAATAAGATATGATGGAAGAGTTTGCAACTCAATGTTGTTAAGAGCTTGAGTTGGTTTATTATTAGGGATAGGTATCAGTTGTGTAGGTAATAATTTCGATCGAGGAGGATTTGTGTTCTGGAAATGATGACGTTGTTGCGTGATAAAAGGAACTGGAGGTATAAATCCAAGCAAAATTTCCTAGAAATTTGTTTGATGCTGAGGATAAGGATGATTAGATACAGGGACAGGTTGTGACTAAGGATATGGTTTTCCTCTCCATCCTTGTGACCAATATTTGTATTATGGAAATTGAGGAGGAGGGTATTAGGGTGGCCAATTCTGCCAACTTGAATTGTTCCATTATTGAGGTGGTTGATATGGAGGATAATAGAGTGGAGGTTCTGGATGAAAGTTCTGATATGCTGGTTGGTCTCTAGGTTGCCAAGGAGGCCTCATAGATGTTTTAGCTACATCCCCATTCTTATATATGGCTTGAAACCCAGGAAAGGATGGGAAGTTATCTGTTGGATGTTCTTTTGTACAAATGTGACATACAGAGATTTTGCTTAATGGGCATTCCCTTTCGGGATGTTTGGTCCTACATATTGGACAAAAGATACTCATTCTTGCTCGTTATTCATTCTTCCTTTTCTTGGCTTGTAAATCATCTAGTTGAGAACCCATTGCTCCTAAGATATCACTTTTGAAATTCTCCAATAGGTTTCCTAAGTCTACTCTTGTAATTCCACCTGAACTAGGAATGTTTCCTCTTACATTTCTACTGAAAGGCTCTCGAAATTTTTTCACAACTTTGCCCCTACTCCTAGAATAATTTTCACATCTCACTGATTTGTGCAAAATTTTTATGAGAAATATCTCCAACTTCCATGAGATTAAGACTTTTTAACAAGTCATTGGATATCCCCTTAAGGAAAAGTGTACATATTGCATCCTATCAGATGTCACTATATTTAGATTTGTGTAATGTATAAATGAACCTTTAGAGATAATCCTCTAGGCTCTCGTCTTCAAGTTGTTGTATTTTGAATATATCATGTCGAGAGTCCTTAGGTTTGCAATACTCTTGATATTTTTTTGCAAGAATGAATTTTTCATATCATCCCCAAGTCTTGATAGTGAATTCTCCTAATCCCATGAACCATCTCAAGGTGGAATATTTTACTGTAGCAGGAAAGAGTTTTAGTTTTTGAGCATCTTGTACATAATTATAGATCCTACAAAGGATATCGAAATCGAACAGGAATGTGTTCGAGTCCTCATTAATTTTTCCATAAAAATTAGGTAAGGATGAAGGAGGGATGTTTTTCATAGTTACATCCTACATCGTGTCTAGAATAGGGAACCCGAAGGTAGCCTCAGTTCGATTTTCCCCTTCTCCTTCGTCATTTATAACTTCATCATGATATTCATTTTCTCCCTGTCTCTCCATATAATATGGATTTTTAACATAGATATACCTAGGAGGCTCCTTTCGAGGTGACAATAGGGTGTCCCAACGTAGTTTTTCGGGAGATATCTTCCTCTGATCAACAATGTTTTTATTGAATCCTAGAGGGATAGTAGGTTCTACTATGGAAGTTTCAATTTGTGATATGACTGGATCTACTAAGGTTCCAAAGAGATCTTTTACTTGGGTAGGATCAACAAATTCAATGAAATTCGGATCTCTTACTAGTGAAAAAGTTGTGTTAATTGGATTCAAAACTAGTAGAGGGTTGGAGGTTTCTAGTGGCTGATCCTCTTGAACTTCCTCAAGAATGAGGTCCTTAGGACCTTATGCCAAGGTTCCTTCTCCTTCTATGGATTACTCAGTAAGATATCCTAAGAGAGTCTCCTTAGGTTTTAGGGTATAACTACTTCCTATAGGCATCTTTCAATACCTTTCTAGTGAGTTAGTAGTTGGGGAATTATGTCCCTTATGGAAGTTAGTAGGGATTTAATAAGTTTTTCGGTCTTAAAAAATATAACCTGAGGATCTGTAGGTATGATCATGAAAAACTTTAAACTAAATAAAACCTATGCTACTACTGTTGCTATATTTGGGGGTGCCTATTATAACAGATGCATAGGTTCTTACCTCTCATCTTACTGCTCGTCCACCACCAACCTATTGCTAAGCATCATATAGAATTCTATCTACCTTACAGAACAACTCCCCAGAAACGATGCCAAAAATGTTGGGTGTTATAATGTCTAGATCAATTCACCTAATATTTAATTATCGACCGGGGTTGGTAGCATTAGAGTTGACACACAATATATGCGAAAGTAGAGGGGTTCCTATGGTGTCATGGAAATATTTTAAGAAACAAAAGATTGAAAGATATTTCAAAATGAAAAACCGAGTCAAACTCCTAAGAATTCAATTATTAAGGTAATTAAACTGGAACAAAATATTAAACTAAATAATTGATAATGTATTCTATAAGTAAATAACTTCAAACTGAAAAAGATAATATTAACAACTAATCTTTTCAAAATAGGAAACTAAGATGCAAACAAAACCTAATTTATACACAAGTAGAAAAAATAATAAAATAAACAAGTAGAAAACTTAATAAATTAAATTAAATAAAAAGAAACAAGTAGAAAAATTAATAGGAATATCTTTGAATTATGTCATACAAATCTCTTTAAGTAATCACACAATGTAAAATGGAATAACCTAAAAACATACTAAGGGTAACACATATAACACTGAATTTTACATGCAAAGGATAAATCAATCCAAAGGAATAAACAAAAAATAGTATACGAGTAAAAAGAAATCAGAAACAAATTCAAGAAACAAAACATAACAAAGTTCAAAACATGTTCAAGGTGAAAATAAGTAAAGAAAATGATAAGAATTTAATTAATAACCTGAAACAGTCTAACTTTAACTTCAATGTTAAATAAAACTATTATCTAACTATCTCAGTCAAAGCATACTTCAAACATTAAGGAAACATAAATGAAAACAATCTCAAAACAAATTAAAAACACTAAAAACAAAACGATGGACTGAATGACAGACTGAACTGTAGGTCTGAAAGGGCTAGTTGAATGATAGTTTAAACAGGCTATCTGAATGACAGTCTGCACAGTTAAAATGATGGAAATTAACCTAAATGAGCTAATCTTCAACTGAATTGGTATAGATGTAAATCTAATGCATAAAGACAATAAGTAAACCTACTTATTAAGAAAATTTAACAGTGAAATGAACTTAAACAAATTCATGAACATAAATAAATAATTGCATGTTAATAAACAAAATGAATTTTAAATTGCATAACTGATAACTTATAACAGAAAGGAAATAAAAATAATTGAATCTATTTAGCTTGATAAAATCAATCTATTCTATTTTCTTGTAAATAAACTGAACAATAAACTGGAAATCAAATGCATTATAGGAAGCAAGTGAAAGAATAAAACTAAATTGAAACAAAACTAACTACAACAGAAAAGATAAAATAAATCAACAAGAAAAAGGAAAGAAATATTTGGTTGATAAGGGGCCCTCTCATCAATCATGGGTGGTGCCTGGATAAATTCTACTCAAATGCAATTGTCAACAGCAAAGCATACAACTCTTTATTCAAATGATGGAACAGAGTTAGAATGTGCCCAAGAACAAATCAAAGCATGAACTGATAAAACTGCGAACTAACTGAGCTCTCACATAGAGGCTAGTATATATAGTTGTTTATAGAGATGAGCAAGTCGACCGTTTAGTGGTCGATTGTTCTCTAAATTTAGTAGACTATAAAGGAGTTTAACTAGTCGTAGGCCAATGCACAGGATCTTCCCCTCTTCAGCATGAGTTTGGCTCTCTTCATTGGACAGTATAGCGCATAAGCTCCTTCTCCATTGTAAACGGTTCTCAGATGTGGCACACGGCGCCTTCTTTAATGCAATAGGTGAACTAGTGGTGAGAAGAGTAGAGTGCATGGGCGAGTCTTCTAGAACATGGGATAATACATCAACCCAATGCGTGGTCTGTTGGTGAGGTGTCAAAAAATGAGGCTGCACGTTGGTGGATCATCTAGAAATAAGCTTCATTACCCAAACATGTGGGAAATAGGTCGTTTGCAGAACTGTTTCACATTTTAATTCCTAAAATCAATTGTCAATAGCACGTAGTCTGGTTAGCGATCTAGATGGAAAGCTAAACAATGAGATGGAGTGTGAGTTGGATATGTTGGGTGCAGATCTAGGATGAACGAGATGTCTATTTTCTGGTGCACTTCAGGACTATAGTATGTAGTAACACATTTTAACACCTAGCAAACTACCAACAAGTTTCATGCAATGAGATGAATGATGATTTGGACGTTGAGTTGGATATGTTGTGTGCATGGCAAGCTGAATGCGTACTTGTTGTTAATTTTTCCCAAAACGATTATATAACTTGCAAAAAAATATACAAATCAATTAATATATCAAATGCTATTCAATAACTTCAATTTTAATTAATAAAATCATAAAATGATAATAATAAATGGATTTTATATAAAACTTAGATTCATACATACCTGAGTTGAATAGTGATCTGCGTGACATAAAATGTGCAAAAAGGTAATAAAACTTATGTTTAAATGAGTAATTTAATTGTAAAAAATGATAACAAATCTAGGATCAACACACTGGCATATCTGGAGGTAAAATATGTTGATCCCATTCCTCTTCACTCTGATAATACAATCACCATTAGTGTGTACAAAAATCCAGTCCTACATTTGAAGACTAAGCACATACCTATTAAGTATCACTTCTTAAGGGAGTAGGTTATAAACAGAGTATTTCAACAGAATTTTATTCCTTCTATAGAACAGACTACTGATATCTTCACTCAAACCTCACCAAAGACACAGTTGGAGTACCTACACCAGAAGCTAGGTATGATATCTTATTCCAAATAACTTGTTCAACTTCATAGGGGGATATGTGATATAGAGTCTTCTTTGACATTGATGTCAAAGGGGTAGAAGTTGATTGTTATAGATGACAGTCAAATTGATGATTACTAGTACAACATGCATCCAAAAGTTGAATATTTCCATCAATTCCAAAGGGGGAGAGTGTTGGAGGCTTTGCAGTCATGTGGAAATAGATCAGAGTGTGATTGAAATAGATCAGAGTGTGATTTGGTTTTCATTGATGGAAACATATTTACATATAATTAAAGGAATTAGAAAAATCCATGGCTTGTGCATCATCAAATAGATCCACGATCCTGTTTGATTTTTGCAACAAAGAGATGCAGATCCACAGAGTTAGGTCGTGATCAACATGAAAAACAAATTTGACGGTAAGAAGTAATTGTGTGCAAGATATCAATGGCTAATAGAAAATACAGAAAGTTTGAAAGAAAATTTGATGAACAAATTCAACGTTTAGGTATGAATCTGCAAAATAAATCAATGGTCAAGAGAAAATATTCAAAGTTTCGAAGGTAATCTAATGAAAAGATTCGATGGTCAGAAGTGAACCCACGCAAGAAATTGATGGCGTGGAAGGATTTTTGCAAGAGGAAGTCGAAAAGAAGAAAGTATGGAAATTGTTCAAACAAAGGTTGAAAACCTAAGTTCTGCATCCTGCCCCGGATGTAAGATCGATGTTCAGGAAAGGGTGGATAGGAAATCAGAGATGGTGAAGGATTTTTGCAAGCAGAAGTTAGATAGAGGAAAGTATTGAAGTTGTTTAATGAAATGTTGAAAACCTGATATTTGCAACCCGCACCTGATCTAAGATCGATGGTCAAGAAGGGTGCTCAAAGAATTGACGATGCAGAAAGAGTTTTGCAAGAAGAAGTCAAAAAGATAAAAGTGTGGAAGTTTATTAACAAAATGTTGAAAACCCGAGATTTGCATCCTGCATTGGATCTAAGATCGATGATCAAGAAAAGGTGCACAAGAAATCGATGACAAGGAAGGAGTTTTCCAAGTGGAATGAAGAAAACGGAAAAGTATGGAAGTTGTTTTACAAAATGTCGAAGACCCGGGATACACATCTCGCACCTGATATAAGATCAATGAAAATAAAATGTTGTACAAGAAATCGATGATGGGTATTGAATATGTGGAAAAGGATATACAAAAGCAGGTGTTTGACTTCAGATCAACGGTCATGGAGAGATCAAAGAAGATCAATGGTCTGGATTGATTGGTGTAGAACCAGTACCGTGGAACAAGAACTACAGAACTGGGAGTGCTAAAACTATGATTTGTTGAAGACATAAATTGCTAAAGAGTCAAGTTGCAGAAAATGACAATTGCGGAAGAAGTGAAATGCCGAAGACATGTTGTAGAAACTATTGAACACTCAATGATTGGACTTATTGTCTGAAATAAACCATCGATCAATTTGATAAGCTATGGAAATGTACCATCAGGCATACAAACAGGTAAAGGGTTTATGGACATATATGTATAAAAGGGTGTACATGATGAATGGATCATTATGTTTTTTGGAGACAGAGAACTGGTGCATGGATCATTGCTGAAGTAAATATTTCATAATGACAGAGGACTCTGAGATATTCGCATAATATTCTGAATAGACACAATGAAGGGAATCAAGATGCATAAGCCAATCCAGGAACAGATCGGAACATAGTTCGTTTGCATTGTTATATCTGTTTTTCTAAATATTGTACTAAACATGTTTTAATTCTAAGAAACAATGGTGGGAGCATGGTGCTAGGAAAAACATGTTGTCTTCTCTATACAAGTGGAATTTGATGCTTTCACACAGTTGTAGTGGGATAATGTTATTTTAGTGGGTGCTAGAAAAACCTAAGGGTTGGTGTTCTCTACAAGAAGGATTTTGTAAAACAGAGGTTGCAACCTCTTTTGAGTAGGTGCTAAAATAAAAATGAATATTTGTTTGTTTCTATAATGTATGTGTAATTTATCATCTTCATCTCTTCTGTTATACTTATTGCATTATCATAACTATAAATCTGTAATCAGTAATACAACTTTAAATATTAAAAAATGGTTTAATCTTTGGAAATAACCGACTCACCCCCCTCTAAGTTATTTGAGTAATTTCAAAATAATTAATACCAATATTATCCCCTCAATGCCTTAAACTTTTTCATCTACTTAAGAAAATCATTAGTCATGCGCTTTTGCAGAGTGAATTTTACCAATGATTCTATAACAAAAACTTAACTTTGATCCTACAGCATAAATCTAAAATAGCATACATTTCTACATTCTTATCAAAATATAACATACATAGCAAAAATTTATTTCTAGTCTTATTCTCAGCTAGTATTATACAATAATTCACATAAAATTTAATTAGTCATTTTTATTTTCTTCTTTAGGATCCATACTCAAAACTATGTGGTTTTTTTCTTCTTTATATTCTTATTCTTTGACTTCAATGCCTTCCTAGACACTTATGGTATTTATCCTATAATATATTCACCTTTATTACATGAATGTGTTATCTTTCCTTCTTCATTTATGTTTTTATGTTACTAGGATCTCCCTATCTTTCATCACTAGTCTTGGTGATTTCTCGTCATCCTTCTCTTTGTCTTTATGCTTGAACCTTGTAGTTTTAGTACTGTGCTATTTCTCATATTTAGTCATATCCATGCATAATATCCCTACATAATTAGTGTAAAACAATTCATTAATAAAATGATGGACCTCTGTGTGGTTCTTCTCCTCATTTACTTGTATATCCCCTACAAGCCTTCTTTCTTCATTATGGAGTCTGACTATTTCATTCCTCAACACATCAATATATTTATCTCCATTATTAATTTCTTTAAATATTTCTCCGAGTACACGCATGAATTAATCTCCATCATATTCTCCAATATTATTCTATGGACACTTCCTTAGGTACCTTCTTTCTACATTATCAACTGCATTCTCCATGGTAGTTTCATCATTATTGTCTGTACCCTCACATATATTCTCATCATTTTTTCTTCATGATATTCTATATCATCATTCATTACTACAACTTTGTCATTATCATGTTGGTTGTACACACCATTCAATAACACTTATATCAGTCCTCCCTCTTTGTATATCCTCACCTTTTCATTTTCTACAAAACTAATTTCATCTTGGTCACATATTGACTTCTCTTCTATAATATTCTCTATAGAATCATATTAATTTTAAACTTCAATTGGAACCATATGGATTTCAACCCCACCTTCAAATTCATCAAATTTGAATTTTAGTTCACCAACATGATCCTCATATTTACTTACAACATTATTTCTTTCGTCCTCTTCTTCATGAGTGCATGCACAAGAACATTAATTTTCTTTATTTTGTTCTTCTATGGGAAAAAGAACAAGGTTCTCAATATCTACATCAACATCTTATTCCTTAACCAATAAATTATCTACAACTTGTGACTCTTGCTTCTCAAACACATCTTGAGAGTGATCAATCTAAAAAAAGAAACATACCATTAACAATTTCTGTTTTTGTATTCTCTTATTCTAATTCATCGTCATCCACTTGGTTTACATGCCCAGGTGGGATATTATTATTATTCAAAAAATCAATTTTCAGCTTCATTGCTAGATTTACTTGTAACAACTCTTCATAAAAAATATATTATTTGTTGTATGTTTCTACAAGTTTAACTTTGTTTACCTCATTATCTTATGTGTATGACTTACAATGCAACACATTATGCTCATGTCCCTCTTCTTCTACAATAGCATATTCAATGTATTTTTGTCTCATTTTATAACAAATATCAATGCTACACACAACTTCAACATTTATTCTTTCAACTACATCAACATGGTTACATTCTTATTCATCAATACCTATAACAAAAAGAAAATATTAAATAAACAAATTGTGTGATTGGGAACACCTTCCTCTTCTTCATCGACATTGACTTGCATAGTGGTATTCACTATGTCCTCATCATGTTTCGATTCAACAAAACATATTTCTTCAAGAGTAGTTTCCTCATCCTCATCCTCATCATCCTCATCAATTATCAATGTTGCATTGTCAGGAATAATCGATACTACACATATAACCTTATCTACTTCTACATCATCATCAACAATCATTAGTGTTGCATTATGAAGAATAATGGATGATACACATATAAACTTAGCTACTTCTACATCATCATCAACTTCATCATCCATATTTGCATCTTCATAGTGAGATACAATTGTTTCTTTACTGGTAAATCCATCAAAAGAATAATGAACAATAAACTTTGTTGTATTCTAAAAGTCACATATGGGTGTACTAGCAGTGCTACAATATTATTCCATGGGTAATTGAACACTTTGGGATTCACCTTCTTCAATACATACATGCTCTATTTTGTTTATAGAGACATCACATTCCTCATTATCTTCAATAATCTATGCTTCTAAAAATTATATCTTAGCATCTTCTTCATGTTTTGTTGCTACTACAAATAATACAAAATCCTCATTATCTTCTTGAAATCAATAACATTCACAAATATATCAACAAAGTGGGATTCTCCTTCCGAATGTACATGTTTTGTTTCACACACAAGGCATTTTTCAACCTTATCCTCTAATAGAAATTCTACAACATGGAGTTATTCAACCTTAACTTCATCCACTAGTGTAACCACAATGTTCGTAGTCTTTATTTTCTTCTTCCCTCTTTCCTACTAACTCGACAACATGATCATCACTCCACCTTACAAAAAATATCCCTTCAAACTTTCCAATGCTTATTTGGTGGTAGTGTATTCAACAATTACATTAAACATACTATCATCTAGGGCTTGTTGTATTAAATATAATGTTGAGGCATCTCTTTCTGCATCTTGAGGGTCTTCATATCAATTCACAACAAAATTACATAAACCTCCATGATGAAGGAATACATGCATCTCGACAAACCAAACATCAATATTATTACAAGTGAAATGTGGGGGTAATCCATGATCAATTCCACACCCATCATCTTCACCCTAGCATCTATCAAATTCATGTTTGTTGGTATCAATTCGATGGATATTGGGATCCTATACTACAGCTATAACATACAAGTATGCTTTTTCAAATACTCATCCATGGATTTACTGTTCTTCTCTTTAATTCCTTAATTCTTCTCTACTAACCAATCTCTACTATAGCCCAATATTGTTCAACAGCTTATGCCTTAACTAGGTAGTTGGGATCAATACTTCATTCTCTTATGGGACTAAAAAATTCAACCCTTGTACAATGGTCCTCTTCCTCACACTGACAATTGACAAATAACCCTACGATTCTACTCAACTTATCTTTGCACAAACCAACATGACACAACAGATGTTGTAACCTAATCAAACACCATATGCAACTTCTCTCACATAAAAAGTTTGTTCCACTTGACTCTATCACAAGGAGTCATGGTGACTACACTCGAGATAGATTTCCACTTATCTAGAGTTTCTTTTCAAATGTACAATAGGTTCACAAATTTCCTCAAACTCACACTAGATATAGACACAAGAAAAACACAAAATTGGATTCACCAAAATACCAAGCACACTCATATCTTCTACTATAGCAATGTATTTCTTCCCAAAACCAAAATCAATAGATTTAACAACAAACAACCTTTCAGGATAAGCCTCACTTCAACACTTGACAAAATGCAACTCTTCCTTGCTATGAACTAGAGAAATATACACACATCCAACACTGGGATGACTCAAATTCTCAACAATTTTACATTTATAAGCGGATATACTATATCAATAGTCTTAAAGACTCAAACAAGGGACTGCAACCCACAAACCTATGAAAAAAAACTTTCAACAAAGAACATGTGATATCCCAGCCGCAAATCCAAGGCCAAGAACACCTAGAAACCCAAGCAAAAGAATTAATCAAGGTAATGCATAGTGGAATAAGGGTAACTAAATCTATTCCAGTATATCAAATATACACTAAAATAAAACATTCAACCATTTAAAATGAAATACATGAATACAAATGTAGATCATTCCTCGATACACATGCTATGCAAGGTAATTGCAGGCATGGAATGCAAGTATACCTGAGCAAGTATTTAACATGATTTAAAAAATGAAATATCAGATGTATTACAACAATTTAAAACTTAATATAATTATATGTTCAAGCCACCATAAACAATGTAAGTAAATAGACCCATAGCATGCCACAATCAAACATATTAATAATGTTAAAAGTAAGATCTACTGGTTTCCACCTACATCCATATTAACATAAACAAAACAAGATATGTATGTTTCCATCTAAAACCATATATCGTGGATTCCACCTACAACAATGTAAATGAAAAAATTAGATCCATGAGTACATATATATCAGAAATTGTAGTAAATAAACATATAACAAAATACTCAATTAAATAAAAGCAACTTGCTTTAACAAGATAAAATTCCACCCATCCATAGACATTCCATGCTCAAGCATATTTCAACATGATAGTCACCCCCGGGCTGAGGAAATAGATCCAAAATAAAGGTACTCTGAGACCAAAAGGTATGGTGTGCTCATCTCAACACTGGGAACACTAACACACAAAAACATTTGTATCTCCCTCAAATGGAAACCTTAATGAAATAAAAAGTGTTCCTCACTGGAAATTACATTTTGTAAACAATGGAACATGTATCATAACTAAAAAATGGCTATAAATATTTGAACCAAAACATATGGTTGTTCCTTTATCAACATCATGAGAATAACACAACTACACCTTTTACTTTATCAACCTCCCCTTCCATATACACTACCTAGTGAGTTGTGACTCTCCTCACTACATAATCCCTTATTATTTCACCACCCTCACTTAACATTTATGAGCTATATTGGATAGATACAAGAAACAGGAGAAGGAATCATGATGTGTAAGCATGGTTAAATCTTCAATTCCCATTACAGGGTCTTCAAAATCATTATAAGGAATTCAATATTCCAACAATACAATCCATGTCCTACTCAAGAGTATGTATTTCCTAGACAAGAGAGAATTCCCCTACCCTAGAGATCTCAAAGAGAGACAAGAAGAATTAACAAGATCCAATTCAAATCCTTCTATATCCATTTAAATTCCAAAGAGAGTGACTTAAATTCCAAGATATGTGAATCAAATTCGTTGGGGGTTAGTTAATTCATGAGATAGAGGTTACAATTAGAGATAATATCTCCAAGAATAACAAAATGTGAAACAAGGTGAAGGTTACACTTTTTCGAGTGGATGCTAAAAATATCTAGTGAGGGCATATGAGAGCATGAGGAGCATCACAAGAGGCTTGTAATAGCCAAGGAGGTGCCATATCCAAGAGCATCCAGAAACACATCAAAGAGGGTGTAATAGTACCTCCATAAACCAAAATAATAAAAAATAGGGTCCAACAAGTAATGTTAGGGAGAGCAAAAACTCCTAGTCCAAACCCCCTTACATGTGGAATCAATTGCCCCCATTCTCTCCAATTGTCCATTTTGAGATAGTTATTTATTAAATAATAATAATAAGGTCTAAGTACAAAGTCCTGAAACCTTGTTCTAGAATAAATAAACAAATAATAACATATGTCTGGGGCTTAACATCTATGGAGTTACATCCCCCTCCTCCAAAAACGAAGAATCATCTTTAATACCCAATTTTGATTCTTAGAAGGCATTGGATGTATATCTAAATATTGTGTATATGAATTGTATGAAGCCTAGCATGGAGGTCAAGGCTACGGCCCTGCTAATGAATGCTCATGTTTTAAAGGAAGTATTTTATATTTTGCTATCCATGTGCTAGTAGGCCATGGAAAATTATAAAATCATGTAAATATTTATAATACAATAAAATTACCAAAAGATAACTATGGAAGAAACTAAAATGAAGGGGAAATGTGTATCCACTAGGGAGATGTGAGGGGGTTTTTGGATTTAACCGTATGTTTCCAAGTTTCATATGAGAACCCATATTGACTTCCCTTGCTGACATTTATTTCTATTGTAAGAAAGTAGCTAGAAAAACCAACTCATGCATTAATGGAGAATTGGAAAACTCAAAAATTCGTATGGCTAGGTATGGGCATGGTATATTTGACACATAAGCCATTCTTCCTCATTGGAATTTTTTTTCCATCATCCCCATGTTGATGTATTTGTAACTTTAGAATGTATTCAATTGTATATTTTATATTGTATTTGATTGTACCCTCATGTTCCTCTAATCGAGAACGTAATTAAAATAATAAAGTCATGTAAATTCATTCAGGTTAACCCTGGCTTGTAAGTCGGGGAAATAGTCCCCACATTTGAGCGGTATTAGGGTTAATAGACTCTTCAAGTGATATCATCCCTAGTGATTAATTGTCAAGTGGAAAAATAGTAAAAATAGAGAGTGAGACTCTCTATTTGAAACATACACTCACTCAACTGTAGCGCATGAGTGAGAGAAGAGGAGCTCGCACAAGTGAGAGAGAGAACAATTGTCGTAGATCATATTTGTGTTTTTGGGTTTTAATTTTACTATTGCTGCTCATTCTATCTTTGATGAAGTTGAGGGGTTTTCTCCTTTATGGTTTCCCCGATTAAAACTATTTGTGTCTCTTGTCTCTTGTGATTATTGATGTGCATGTTATTCTTTCAGATAAGATCCTAGATCATATTGATTAAATTATAAGAATCTAACATAGTATTAGAGATATCCTGAGAAGAAGACGCTGTGTAGATGTAGAATATAGGGCTTATTACATTTTGGGTCTCTCTACATAGATCATCAGCAAAAGGAGGCTAGGATAACTCTCGATTGAAGGGAGCATCTTTTTGTCGAAGCAGAATTTGATTCCAGGCATTTTCAATTTTTGACCTGTCACTACTACAGGAAATTAGGGCTTTTTACAGAAGATGAATTTTTGAGTGATACAAGTATAGGATTTATCTCCTTCTCAAATTGGAAATTTAAATACCAAGACTGAAATTTTTGGTTGGGTAAAACTATAGGAAAGTCAAACCCTAATTTGACCTCAGACAGAAAAACCCTAAAAGACTAAAACTGGTCATTTTGTTGCATTCACTATATCTCAATATTGGAGAAGGATCAAGAGCAAAAAATTGTACATGCCAAATATAAATTCTCGATGCACCCTTTTTAAAGTTTTCAGCCTCGAATTTTCTATATTATAGGAGATATGATTCCTCCAAATCAAGGTTCCATCCTCCCCCTAGATTCATCTCTAAACAAGACACCTAGGGAAAATTTCTATAACTCAAGATAAGAAGGTAAAAATGAAATTTAGAAAGATGTTCCAAATAGGGCACGAAATTTACTTTCTGTAGTAAATTTTTTTGACCCTGAAGGTGAAACAGTGATATGTGGACGTCTATACAAGTTCTCTATGTTGAACAGTCCTGGAATTAGTTACCTTGGGAAAAGTATCATAAGTCCCAATTGGTGAAACCAATTCATCTCAAACCCATGGTGTTGGAAAGAGGATAGACAAGGATACCTCAGTGTGAAGTTTTATACAAGACACATAGAAGGAGTATGTTCAAATATATTTCAGAAACAATATTAGGCAATTATGTAGAAGAAATTGAAGAAAACTAGGGCATCTGATATTTTGCAGTTCTGATCATAGTTTTGGGGAAATGAGTATGCTACTTAGCTTGCATTGAGGAGATTCATATTTATATCCAATCACATATGAAATATTCCAAGTTTTTAAAATTATGGTTTCTCTAACAAACCCTTGATCATCCATATCCGGAACGAGGCCGACAGACACCTCAAATCGGTAAGATCTAATATTTTTCTATTTACATTTGATATTATCATTTCAAAATTACCTATCACACCATATTGATGACAATATTGGTGAATATGACAAATTCCAAGAGTGGAATTATAGGATCTTACTAGTTCTTGAAGAAAATGAATTAGACACCTACATAAGTGGAGAGGTTCCAGTTCCAAAGGGACACGAGGCTAAGGATAGAGCCAAGAGAATCATTGTATATTGTATTAAACAAGATCTCATCCCTCATGTGTCATCCTTGAAGACACATAAAGGAAGTGTTTGATGATATGATGAATCAATCGAAGAAGAATAAGATATTGTTATAACCACCTTGAATGGCCTCTCAGGATAATGGGATTCATTTATTCAAGGAATGTGTGCCAGAAGGAAGTGATTAACTTTAGCAAGCTCTAGGAAGAGTGCACACAAGAAGAAGGTCAAATCAAAATAAGCAAAGAAAATATGGGAACAACTGAAGATGAACTTCTCATGATTCAAAGAAGATCCCTCAAGCGATGAGGAATATGAAGAACTTAATTCTTGAAGAACCTCTTATCCATATTAGCATCTGGATAAGAAATGATGTTGTTATGAATGAAGAAGATGATGAAGTTGAAAGGAGTCTACCCATGAAAAAAATAGAGATAAGTGCTCAATTGTCATTTCATGATATTGTTTGGTTATGCATTTGTTTATATTCATTTGATGTGTTATGCATGATAGAATGTTTGCATTAATGATAGTATACTACTAATATGCATGTGATGGGTAAGTAGCTCATGGTCATATACAAATCTCCATTTCTACTTATCTAGAATGAAATATCTTTGCTGACATATTGGAATAGTGCACAATCTCAATGATGTCATGGTAGAGATGGAAGGAATCTAGAAAGTTTCCATAAGATATGGATGAATGTTGTATTGGCTGAAATAGTTGCAAGATTATATATTTATGCATAAGAATTTTCCATTATGAATATTCCTTATGAATTGTTTCTAACCATACAACTAATGCAATTGACTTGTAGGAAATATCGCAGACAATCTCCTACAAGAAAAGAAGGATGACACTTGTTCCAAAGAACAAGTGAGGATAGTTCAATATTCACTCCAATAAGCATGCATGAAGAAGAACCAAGAAGCTTTCATAGAGAAATAAATAGCTTCATAAGAACATGAAGAGAACGATAGATCCACCTCAAGAGATAAAGACCACCTTGGGAATGACAAATAACCCAAGATGAAGAATAATATGACAATACTTTCAAATAAATAAAGAGGCATCAGACACAATGCATTTATGTGACACTGTTGAGTGACATCATTGATAAAGAACCTTCGATCTATGAAGAAGTAGCCAATAAGAAAGGGAAGGAGAACACTAGTTCAAGAAGAATAATGTCTAGGATGCGGTATCAAGACCTGAAGGGAAGTCAATAGTGTCTTCTGTATGGATCTACAAGATCCAGCATGCACTAGATGTAAACATTGTGGGATACAAGGAAATATTAGTAGTAGAGGAACCTACTTGTCACTCCAGCACAGAATGTTTCAATGCATAGAGTATGAAAGGAAGAGGGAGAATGATGCTCCACTTTAGAGCGAGTGACTGTAGAAGATATTGAGGTTCAACATGGTATGATAGGATGGATATAGTACTGATGGATCTAGGTTTTACTGAGACTAAATAATATTACAACATTTGTTTCAAGGTTTAAGGTGGAAGACCAATGATTCTCTTGTTATATGTCAATGACTTGTTCTTGCGGGAAAGTGGAACTCATTAAATTTGCAAGAAGGAGACTTGCTACTGAGTTCGAGATGAAGGACTTGGGTATGATGCACTAATTTCTAGGTATGGAGGTGTGTCAGAGTGCAAATGGAATCTCCCTTGGAGAAGGGAAGAATATAGTGAAGATCCTGAATAGTTTCAGGATGATGGACTACAAGTCCATGACCACACCTATGGCATCGAACATGAAGCTATTGAGTGATGCTTCGTCAGATTCGGTTGATGCCACAATGTATCATCAGATGATTGGGTGCTTGATGCACCTGACGAATATGAGATCATATATTTTATTTTCTATGAACACATTGCAACAGTTCCTGACATATCTAAGACATGTTAACCTGATGGTTGCAAAGCATGTAGTGAGTTACCTAAAGGGTATAGTTGATTATAGGCTCAAGTATGAGGTAAATCAGAATATTAACCTGGAGGGTTATGTGGATTCAGATTGGGCACGAAGTGCCATTGATAGGAAGAGAACTTGGGGGTGCTGCTTTAGTATGGGATTAGATATGATCTCTTGGTTTAGTAGGAAGCAGACCTACGAGGCACCGAGTATAGCTGAAGAAGAAGAGCAGAAGTGAAGCTCCAGTTTGCGATCTAGATAGAGATCTCTCAAAAGAGAGAGTTCTAGCATAGTTGATGAGACATGTTTTCTGAGCATAAGATCCTGGCAAAGCTCATAGGTTGATCAGACATAAATGGTCCTATAGATTTTCCTTGGATGTAATCAGTCCCATCGAAGCTCACAGTTTATCCTTGGACATAATCATCCTTGATATGATTCTATGCTAGAAATGGATAGATTGAAGTTTGAGCACTTCATAGATAAGCTTGGTGTTCTTTAGATCAAGGTTCCTTGCAAGGGGAAGTGATGAGTCTCGGAGCCTTTATGTCATGCTAGCAAGTTGCACCTACAATGGTCAAATGTAAGTGATGTTCCTTTATTACACGGTGGCAATATTGGTTACCCCCATGGTCACATGTAATTGTTGGGACTTTCTGACATGGTAGCATGATTGGTTCCTCCCATGGTCATATGTAATTGTTGTTCCTTTCTGACATGGCAAGAGGATTTGTTTCTCCCATGGTTAGATGTAAGTGATGTGCCTTTATGACATGGCAAGAGGATTGGTTCCTCCCATTGTCAAATGTAAGTGTTGTGCCTTTCTAACATGGCGAGAGGATTAATTCCTCCCATGGTCAGATGTAAGTGTTGTGCCTTTCTGACATGGTGAGATGATTATTTCTTCCCATGGTAAGATATAAGTGTTGAATATGTGAATAAATACATGGAGGCTAGGCCTACATCCAGCAAGGTTGGCTCTATAGAACTTCCTATGACAAGTAGAATTGAGAGATAGCACCATTTGCTCAGGATAGTTGAAGCAGTGATGATGATGATACAACTTTGATTATGATCCATCTTTAATTTTGATCTGACTTTTATGATGATCCAGTGACGAATACTTGTGATAATGAACTGTTTCAAGAGAATACCTTCCTATTTAAGAGGGAGTGTTGATGTATTTGTAACTTTGCAGTGTATTCACTCATATATTTTATATTGTATTTCATTGTACCCCGATTTTCCTTCAATTGAGAAGTCATTAATATAATAAATTCATGTAAATTCATTGAGGTTAACCCCCCTTTGTAAGTCGAGTCAATAGTCCCCATAATTGAGGGGTATTAGGGCTATTAGAATCTCCTAGTGAGGTTTCCCTTGGTGATTAATTGTCAAGTGGAAAACTAGTATAAATAGAGAGTGAGACTCTCTATTTGAAACATACACTCACTCAACTATAGCGTATGAGAAAGAGAAGAGAATCTCGCACAAGTGAGAGAGAGACTAGCTATCGTATATCATATTTATGTTTTTTTTTTTCACTTTTTCTATTTGTGCTCATACTATCTCTGAGGAAGTTGCAGGGTTTTCTCCTTTATGGTTTCCCCAAGGAAAACTCTTTGTGTCTCTTATCTCTTGTGATTATTGTTGTGCATTTTATTCTCTTAGATAATATCCTAGATAATATTCATTAAATGATAAAAATATAACAGCCTAGTCCATTGGAAAAAAACAAAACATCAATTTCTATCATGCTATGCACTCCCAACAGTGGAGAAAATAGAAATCACAACTTGGAAAGAACCCAAAGCCCAGAAATTCATGTGGAAAATTAGAATCAGTGGGGAATCCATAGATATAAACCATGGGAAAAATTTGGGAGTGTCAAAGTCCCAAAAATACATATGAAGACCCATATTTACAAGATTGAAAGTTGAATTTCATGATTCATAGTCTCATGGCCAGAATTGGGAGAAAAATACAAAAGTGGATTGGTGTGACAAAGAGTTTAGATGTTAGAATTTATTGATAAACCTAGTGAAGGAAATAATATATAAAGGTTTGTAACATTGGAACTTTCTATTCCCACCATAAAGAGAACTTAAGGGAAGGGGTTCTTGAGAGACTATGCAGTATAGAAGGGGACCTTCCTTTTGTTGGATGTGGTAGGTATTGTGGGTGCCAATACTATCTGAAATCGAATTGAGATTCCTACATCTTTCCAGTTGAGCTCAATAGATTCTCTATCTCCTTCCTTTCCTCCCTAATTTCTTGAGAAACCCAGTTGTGTGCCGAGTTAGCATGATTATTTATCGTTATGGTTGTGACTGATCCTAAGTAGTCGCTCCTTAATGGATACATAAACCAACATGGGGGTGGTATATTAGTTGAATGAATATAGGTTGGAAAATAACCTATGTATTCTTGTGTTAAACTAATCAAAAACCCATTCCAATACTTAGGATACATTTATTAATCTTTATGATTAATTTCCTAGGTCCTAGACTAGCTAGTTGGCATCCACTTGCACCATTTGGTAAAAAATATCCATAAATCATCCAAGAGAACCCTTCATAGATTCCAGATAATATTATTCAAACTATACAGACTTCCCAGTTTAGTAAGTGCATTTTCCTTCCTTATCTAGACTTAGACTACGTTTCCTTAACTTTAAGGTAAAAAGGTGAAAGCAAGTCACATGGCAACTGCCTTGTTTTTTTCCCAAATCAGCATCCTTGTTTTTATATATTTAAAGCATGTGTATATTGAATTTTCATCACTTATCAGCTGACATACATCATCCATCTAATTCGTGACCTTCTTGGAATGATTTGGAAAGTGTTTTATGCACCTAGGAATATTTTTTACTTTTAGTAAGCCTTCTATTGTGACAATTCAAATTTACTCATTAGGCATTTGAATCTATGATGTAATTATATATTTGGACAAACTATTATTTTATAAGGTTGGATGATGTACACTTGTGCAATGAAAGTTAGTGTTATGCACAAATTTCAGTCTCCAATTTTGAGTGGATCTTTGCATGTCTTCTAAGATTTTTTGCAAGTTCAATTGTAATATGGATGGGATTAATTTCCACATGGTATCATAGCCTTTTTATATTTATTATTATCCTATCTTATTTTTATTGTGGGATTGATTATCACTCTCATAAGAAGCACATTCAGTCTACCTTAGAGTGCAGTTGTTGAAGAAATGGATCAATCTCACCATATCATCTTGACTCCATTCATCTACTTCGAATGGAAGGCATATATGGATATTATGATGAAGAGAAAAGGCCTTTTTAGAGTGACCATGGAAATTGAGGTTGAGCCTAATTTAGAAATAGATAATATCAAGTGGCACAATAGGAGGGATGAATATTATGGTCTCTTATGTCTCAGTATCTCTAGAGACCTTATCTTCCATCTATATGGATTGACATCAGCAAATGAAGTATGGGAGAAAAATCAAACCTTAATTGGAAATACATATGAAATGAGGGGACATCAACTGGAGAATGAGATTATCTCACTGAGTGCAAAAAAAATCAATTCTGCACAATTCTATTTCTCCAAGTTTAAATTTGTTGTTCTTCAGCTAAAGCAGTGTGGTATTGAAAAGAAAGATGAACAACTAGTCTTGGCCATACTTTCGAAGCTTGGCCCTGAATATTCTGTGTTTGTATCGACCTTCCATGCCATCAAGTTGACAGTTTGAAACTGAAATATTCCTTCACTTGTAGAGTTCATGGAATCCTTGACCCATGAGCAATATAAGTTGGTCATGATGGGCACCATTAGATCTTCCAATGATCAATATTTGGTTGTTGGAGATTCAAATATGGATTCCAAAGGAAATAATAAGGATAATCAAAATAATCCTACTGATCAAAATAAATACAAGTCCAAGTCTCATGAGGATTATTCAAGATCCAAGAATAATTCCGAGAAGAAGAAACTTAAATGTGAGATGATAAAGTGGACATACTATGGTAAGGGATTTCATCCAGAGAGCTCTTGCATGAAGAAACAAATTGACATGTTGAATAAACTCCTTGAAAATCACAACATATCTCTTCCTGAAGGCACAAAAAAAAACGAAGGAGAATCAAATTTTGAAGACAAGGAGAGATTTCATGTCGTGGTTGCAAGCACCAGAAGGTCTCCTTCCTTTATCATAGATTTTGGAGCTTCAAGATACATGGTTTCGACAAGGGAATAATTTTACTCTCTTGATGCTTCAAATGGTCCTAATATTGTATTGGGATATGATGCTGAAACTCAAAGTAAAGGAAAGGGTAAAATAGATATTGACCATGGTCCCTTCAATAATGTTTTGTATGTCTCAAGTATTGCTACCAAGATCTTTCCATTACATAATATGACCTACATTGGGTCTCCTAAGAAGGTTTTATTCACTCCTAATTATGTTGAACTCACTGACATTTTGAACGATAGTGTCATAGAAAAAGTATTTGTTGATAATATGTCCAAAGTTTACAAGTTATCACATATCATTAGCTTATCAAACCCCTCTTATCTCCTCTCTCATGTTAATGAAGATAGCATAATATTACATGAAATTTTTGTCCATATAAACTACAAGTACCCATCTGATTTGTGTGATAGATACATGGTCCCCAAAATCAAGTTTTCCTTAGTAGTATGTTAAGGATGCATCCTAGGAAAACACATAGAGGACAGGTATGGGATATTCAATCATGAGCGAAAATATGAACTTATTGAGCTTATTCAAAGTCATATATCTAGTCCTTTGCCTAGTATGTCAATGTGTCAAGCCAAATATTTCCTAACCTTCATTGATGAATTTTCTAGATATTGTTGGGTCTTCTTCCTCAATCATAATTCATATGTTTTTTTACCTCTTCAAGGGTTTTAAATCCCTAGTAGAGAACCAATATGGAAGAAATATCAAGGTCCTCAGATACGATAATGTTGTTGAATATGAAAAGTATGAATTCATAAAATTTAATTAATATGCTAGTGTCCATATGCAACACTCTATTCCTTACACATAAGCAGAATGGTGTTGCTAAGAGGAATACTAGATCTCTCAAAGAGATGGACACTTGCATGATTGATTCTAAAAATTTGCCACCAAAGTTTTGAGATGAAGAAACAAACTATGTAGAATATATCCAAAATAGGGCTCCTCACAAATCCTTGTATTAAATCACTCCTTTTGAATCTTGGAGTGGACACAAACCTGATGTGTTACACTTCAGGATTTTTGGCTCTAAATCTTGGGCTAGAATTCCACCCAAAAAGAGAAAGGATTTGGAACCACAAATTCAATAATTACTATTTTTTGGGTTTTTATAATATTCCCAAAGGTACAATATAATCAAAATGAGCACTCAAAAATCCTTCATTGAAAGGAGTGTTCAGTTTGAAGAAGAACTTATGCCAACAACACAAATTCGAGAACCCTATTCACCACTAGCACCTCTAATCGTAAGTGAAGACTCTAATAATTTTTGTTATTCTTATATGTATTATAATTAATATTTAATTTCATATATAACACTCCTACAAGGCCAAAATGGTAAGGAAATATCATTCAAGGAGTTGGGGAACTAGCTGGGAATCCTAGTGATCCTAGAAGAACTAGATCTCAATTCCAGAGTGCCCTTTCTATCAAAGATGCTTCATTTGCTGAAAAGTTTTATATGATGATTGAATCTGATCTAAAAACATATGAATTATATTTATAATATCTATTATGTAAAAAACCATGAAATAATAATACCATTTGATCCAAAAGAATGAGACATGGGAAATAGTAAATCTCCCACAAGTAGAAAGCTAGTGAAGTGAAAATAGGTATTCAAGACAAAGTTTTATGATTATGGCTCTCCTATAATGTATAAATAAATTTTAGCTTCCAAGGGATTCTACCAATCCCAATTCATTGACTAAAATCAGACCTTTGAACCAGTGGAAAACATGGATTCTATAAGACTAGCTGTTTTGGCCATTACAGCTTCCAAGCAATGGGAGCTACATCACATGGATGTGAAGACTGACTTTATACATAAATATATCAAAGAATATATATATATATATAATTTTTTTTTACTAATCCTTCTCTTGTGTGCAGGTCGAATAAAGCACTATATGGGAAAAAACAAGCTCCCAAAGCTTGGTATGCCAAGATTGATGGATTTTTATAATCACAGAAATTTTGCAGATGCAAGTCTGATACAAATGTCTATTTTAATATTATTCATGGTTAAATAATTATTATTTTATTTTATGGAAATGAAATTTTTATGAAAGGAATTTCCATGAAATAAATTGCGTCCTTCAAGGATTCTTTCAACCATGCCCGATTTGGAACTGTTGAGCCAATTATTGGGGATTGATATTTCTCAATAAGAACTTGGAGTCAAAGTAAATCAGTATAAATATGCTTCATACCTTATAAAAAATTTCAACATGAAATATTTCAAGCCAATAAATACTCCTTTCCTCTCAAGAGTTAACCTTGAAGAATCAAAGTCAAGTCTCTTGGTAAGCAATACTATGTACACATAACTAGTTACTTTTGTTATCTATTTGAATCACACTCAAGTTGATATTTCTTATGAAATGAATGTAGAATATAAACAAATGGAGAATACACATGATATCCATTGGATTTCAGAAAATATTCTTTCACTTTGTGCAAGTAACAAAGTGTAATGTCCGCATTCAAATAAATGCATAGAAGGACAATTTCATCAATCCTACTAGTTCCCTAGGTTGGATGGATACATTTGAAATTTTAATAAGGGAGTTAATAAATGATGTTAATAAATTATAATTTAATAAATATTTAATAATGGATCTTATTAAATAAATACAAGAGGAAATTTAAGTGGTAATGGAGCATGGAGACACATGGAGACTATGGGGCCCACACAAGCTAGAAAATTTCTGCCACATGGCATCCTCCTTTTGCAATTTTGAATCCATGGGAACTTTAAATTTTATTGGATGAGTTAGAAGGATAACAAACTTTTATATATGCATCATATTTTGAATTTTTAAGGAAATGTAACTTACATGGGAAAGGAAGAGACATTTTGGAGCTAGTGAGACACTTGGACTAGATTCCCTACCTTCGTGAAAAAAATGATGAATATTCTATGACACCTATGACACAAATAAGATATGAAGGATGAAATATGACATATATAAAATTTCATGTATAAATATAGAATCCAATAGGTTTATCATGTGAGTTGGGGAAGCTCAATGGGATCCTACTCAAATTTGGGGAATATGGAAGGCTAGAAAAGGGAGGACACATGGAAAATCATGAGCACACACCCTAATTTGAATTGTATTAAGTTTGTGGATGTATTGGTATCCTTAGAATTCTAATGATGTTTATAAAATATAGGGATCAACCAGTAAAATATATTTTCATCATTTGATAAAATTGCATTTGTGAATAGAGAGAGCTAGTGGATGACTAGTTTCTTGCCTTTACCAATTTCGAGGGTGAAATATTTCCATCCAAGTTTATGTTTGGAGAGGCCACTCAGGTATTTCATGCATATTTAATGGATTTGTATTTTTAGGTGTAATATACAATTAATATTGTGATTCCTTCTATGGAATCACTTTCTCTCAACCATTTCCAATTTTTATTTCATATTCTTGCTCATGGAGAGATTGAGCTTTGGGTCAGCTATTGATCTCTTTGGGGAAGCTTCTAATGCCCCATTATTTTATTTTATGGTGTAAATTATATGTATTTCAAATTTCTGAATACTATCAGGTTGAAATAATTAAAAAATTCATGTAATAATTTTAATCAATAAAGAAATAGTGCCATTTCCCCACTATCTTGTTGTGAACCAATGTAATGTTGACGGATTCGAATGGATAAGTAAAATACTGATGGTTTATTGAGAAATGTAATTTTATTTATGTATTTAAAATTTTATAATACTCTTAGTTCCAAATACCCAAAACATTTCATGTCTAAACGTTAAACAAAGAAGAAATAATGCCATTTCCTCAATACCTTGTTGTGAACCAATATAATGTTGATATATTTGAATGGATAAGTAAAATAATGATGGTTTATGGATGAATGAAATTTTATTTATTGATTATAGGATTTTAATGTTCAATAAATAATTATTTGGAGTTATTTTTTTTGAGTCACATAGAATTCGGAGAAGTTTGCCTATCATTTCCTCCAAGGCTGAAACTAGTCTTTTTGCATCTAATTTAAGGAAGTTAGAGCAGACATTAAAAGTTGAATGGTGATTAATATGAGTTCATATTGATTTCCTTTACATTTCCATTATTCCATTCATAAATTAGAGTTGTATTGAGTGAATTTGAGAAGCCATTTTCAATATTCATTATGGGAGAATTAGAAACCCAAATTACTAGTCAAAACTACTACCTCGAACAGAATATTAAACAAGTTTGTAAAATAATTTAGAGGGTCATAAATATTACTTGAACATAATATTCAAACATTAATATCATTCATATACATTCTGTGAATATTTGGGAGCAGTTGGACCAATTTGGAGACCTAGACATCAAAGCTAGTCAAAGGTCAAAATAGGAAAAACAAGTGAAAAAATTGGTCATTTAATAAAATTTAAAAAGAGGACATTAAAAGGGGTATAATAGAATGGTATTGGAACCTGATGGGCATAAAAATTATTCAAATAAATAACTCACCAGCCTTAAATCCTAGAGTTGAAGGTGTTTTTGTTGAAGAAGAAGAAGTAGTAGAAGAAGAGGTACATTTTGCTGAAACAATGACTAACAAGGGGAAGGGATACACTGATCATTATAAGGTGGAGTATATTAAACTCATGCAACCTATGTTTTATTACATAACCAAGAACATGAACCAGCAGCTTATGAAAGGATTTCAATTGTTGGTTATCCAATTTGGAAGCAAACTAGGAGTAATAGGAGATAGCAATAGTTCACAATCAGAATAAAAGAAGACAGTGGGTGAGAATATTTTCTCAAGAATAGGACCCCATAATATACCCCCTAAATTTCAGAGAACAACAAGGCCTAATGCACCTAAATTTATTGTACCCAAAGAAGAGCCTAAAATTCAACTTGAACTTGCTACAATGGAAAAAGAATGGGATAAATTGGATGATGATTGTAAAAAATGTGTACCACTTGATCAGTACTTTCTTGCTACAAACAAACTAAAAAATAAGGAAGACAATAAGCCTCTATACAAAAAAAAAAGACTTAAATTGTGCCATTAGTAAAGTGCCACTCCCTAATTTTTATGGTTCCTCTCAAAGTTCTGCTAACACTTGGGTGCAAAAATTAGATGTGTATTTTCAGCTAAATCCAATGGTGGAAGAAGATGCCTTAAAAATGGCCATATTGCACTTGGAAGGATATTCAAATGAATGGTGGTTCCATGGCATGAAAAATTTGGGTCATGATCATGTTATAACATATGGATAATTTATTTATAGGGTACTAGAGATATTGGAGAAAAAATATCCATAATTGTCTTTCAAAGAACTAGCCCAATTGAAGCAAGTCGAGAACCCCTATTGATTATATGATTAAATTTCAAAAATTATCTCTCAATTTGGCTGATGTGCCTATGGTAAGGTTAGTATTTCTGTTCACTGAATGTTTAGATTAACCCTTAAAATGTTTGTTCAAATCCTACAAGCCCACTACATTAAAAGATGCAATGAACTTGACTAGAGATCTCCAAAATGTGCTTCCTAGAAAAAGATTTCCTCCCAATCCTAACTCCGAATTGGAAAAGAAACCTTGGAGAAAAGATGAACCTGATAATAATCCTTGGAAAAGAGATTCATCTGAAAAGAATAAGAAAGAAGGACTAAACAGGGATGAACTTCGAAGAAAAAAAATGTGCTTCACATGCTTTCGACCATGGGCACCGGGGCATAAATGTACTAAGGGAAAGTCTCAATACATAGAAGTATTTTATGATAATATTGGTTATGAAGGGAATATAGATGAATGAGGACACATTTCAGATCAAGAGGAGTCATATGAGACAATAGTTGAAGAAGAAAAACAAGAATAAAATCATCCTTTAGCAGACAAAGCAAGAGTGGAAGTACTTTCAGTAGTGCCTTGCTACAATACTATTCGATGCAAGGGTGTGGTACTAGGACAAATAGCTTCAGTTTTGGTAGATGGAGGAGCCAAACATAACCCGATTGATGAAAATATATTGGAGAAAATTAATATACCTATTGATCCATTTGATGGCTTCACAATTATCATTCATGGTCACAACATAATGCACTGCAAAACATGGGTTCCAAAGCTGCAAGTCACCGTAGGTAACTATAATTTTGTTGATAGTTTTTATGTGGTTGATGTTGAAAATACTAATGTGGTTTTGGGAGTGAAATTGATGTATTCTATAGTGGAGGATACAGTAAATTATCAAATTCCTGAGATGAAATTTCAAGATTCGAAAGGTGTACTACAAGTTGTGAGAGGGAAACACACTTACCCAAATCAAGTAGTAACTTGCAATAGTATGAGATCTATATTGAAGCATGGGGACATAGAATGGGATGCTGAATGTCATATTACATCTCCAAAGACAAAAAAACAGGTTTTTGAACACCCACATGAGATAGATAAACTATTGCAGAAGTATGAAATGTTTTTTAGAGGTCTCCCACATGGTAGACCACCTGATAGGGGGGTTGAGCACAATTTTTTTTTGGATGAGGGTAATTCACCGATTAAAATACCACTTTATAGACATCCCAATAAATTCATAGATGATATTAAGAAGGCCAGCCAAGAACTATTAGATTTGGGACTCATTAGACCAATATCTAGTGCAAAAGTTTTGTAAGCAAATGATTTCCCACTAGCTCACCATCCGAGGATCTACAAAGCTTTTAGGAAATTAAGGAAAACATTATTTTGAAAGGGGGTGAAGGAAGATGTTCAGAAATATGTGAATGTATGTAAGGTATGTCAGAAAAACAAATCAGAACTTACATTCCCAGCTGTTTTATTGTAACCATTTCCCATTCCAGAGAAAAAATGGGATACTATCTCAATGGATTTCGTCACTGGTTTGCCCAAATATTTGGCTAAGTTTTGCATATTTGTGGTAGTAGATAGATTGAAAAAATTCGCTCATTTTTTTATGTTACATAATGTTTTATTTCTGCACAAGTGGCTGATATTTTATTCAAAGAAATAATTCCTCCTTTGGATGATGAAGGTCATCTCACACTTGTTTCGGAAAATATTTTGAAGACCAGGGAAAGGAGATTGAGAAGAAGAACTATAAAAGACTACTCAGTACATTGGAAGGATATACCAAGTGAAGATTACACATGGGAAGAGGAGAAGGTTTTGCAGCATCCAAATCTGAAATTTATTGAAGACAAGCAATCTTGGGTGGGAAGGACTATAATGTCCCCATTCAAATAAATGCATAGCAGGACAATTCCATCAATCCTACTACTTCCCTAGGTTGGATGGATACATTCGAAATTTTAATAAGGGAGATAATAAATGATGTTGAGAAATTAGAATGGACTAAATATTTAATAATGGAGCTTATTAAATAAATAAAAGAGAAAATTGAAGTGACAATGGACCATGGAGACTATGCGGCCCACACAAGCAAAACATTATGTGCCACATGGAATCCTCCTCTTTCAATTTCAAAACCATGGGAATCATAAATGTTCTTGGATGAGTTATAAGGATAATGCAATTGTCCATATTCATCATAGGTCTAATTTTTAATTAAATGTGACTTACATGGGAGAGGAAGAGTCATTTTGGAGCTAGTGAGACACTTGGACTAGATTCCCTAGCTCTATGACAACAATGACGAAGATGCTATGTCACCTATGACACAAATAATATACGAAGGATGAAATATTACATATATTAAATGTTAGGTAAAATATATAATCCAATATGGTGCTCATGTGAGTTGGGGAAGCTCAATAGGATCCTACTCAAATATGGGGAAGATGGAAAGCTAGGAAAGGGAGGACACATGGAAAATCATGAGCACACACCCTAATTCGAATTGGCTTGAGGTTGTGGATGGATTGGGAATATTAGAAGGATAAGGATTTTTATACAATACATGAATCAGGAAAGAGACGATCTTTTGATCATTTGATAAAATTGCATTTGTGAATTGAGAGAGCCAGTGGATGACTAGTTTCTTTCCTTAGCCAATTTCGAGGGTGAAAGATTCCCATCCAATTTGGTTTTTGGAGATTCCACTAAAGTATTTCATGGATATTTAATGGATTTGTATTTTCATATGTAAGGTACAACTCAACTCATGATTCCTTCTATTGCAACACTTTCTCTCAACCATTTCCAGTTTTTAATGTGTATTCTTGGTCATGGAGGGAGTGCACTTTAGGTGAGCTATTGATATCCTTGGGGAAGATTATAATGCCCAATTATTTTATTTTATGAATTAAATTCTCTATATTTAAAATTTCAGAATACTCTCAGGTAGAAATACTGAAATATTCCATGTAAAAATGTTAATCAATGAAGAAATAGCGCCATTTCCCCACTATCTTGTTGTGAACCAATATAATGTTGATCGATTTGAATAGATAAGTAAAATAATGATGGTTTATGGATGAATGGAATGTTATTTATCTATTTAAAATTTCATAATACTATCAGGTTGAAACACCCAAAATATTTCATGTATAAATGTTAAACAATGAAGAAACAATGCCATTTCCCCACTACCTTGTTGTGAACCAATATAATGTTGATAGATTTGAATGGATAACTAAAATAATGATGGTTCATGGATGAATGAAATGTTATTGATGGAATATTTTATTTTATGGTTCAGTGCATAAGCATTTGAAGTTATTTTCTTGAGTTTCTTAGCATTTGGAGAAGTTTTCCTATCATTTACCCCAAGGTTGAAACTAGTCTTTTTGCATCTGATTTAATGGAGTTATAGAAAATATTAAAAGTTGAATGGTGATGCATATGAGTTAATATTTATGTTTTTTAGATGTCCCATTTTTCCCTTCATAAATTTGAGTTGGATTGATTGCATTTGGGAAGCCATTTTTAGTATTCATTGTGGTGGAATTGGAACCCCGAATTACTAGTCAAAACTCCTACCTCGACCAGAATCTTAAACAAGTTTGCGGAAGCCTTTAAAGGTCATAAAGCTTCCCTGAGCATCATATTCAAACATATATATCAGTAATATACCTTTTGTGAATATTTGGGATAATTTGGACCAATTTGGAGACCTAGATATCAAAACTAGTCAAAGGTCGAAATAGGGAAAAAATGGTCATTTAATAAAATTTCAAAAAGGGACATTACACAAAGACACATGGTACTTACTATGTTGGAGAATATGACCTAGAGTTAGTTGGTTTTACTGACTCTAATAGGGCTGGTGATAACACTTCTAGAAATCAACTTTTGGATATGTGTTTAGTCTTGAAGATTGACTAATCATCTGGTTAAGTAAAAAACAAAATGTCATTGCACTTTCTTCTATAGAGGAAGAATACAAAGGAGTTGTAAATGCGTTGAAAGGAATACTTGGAGAGTTTGGGATTGATTTTGACACTTCCACAGTCATGTTTTGTGACAATCAAAGTGCTATTCAAATATAAACATGCCTTCTATAGAGGAAGCAAACCAAATAAATAGAGATCCACATGCACTACATCAGAGGGATTGTGCACGATGAGGATTCCTCTACACTATTCCACATCATCTGAGCAAGTTGCATACATCTTCACCAAGGATGTATATGAGAATAAATTCAAAATTTCAAATCACTGCTTGGGATAGATGATAACATGTTGAAAACTGATTAAAGACAACATTTCGGAAAATTTTGTTCATGTCCATGTTTTGAGGTAGGATTTTCCCCTTGTGATTTTGCCTCTTTCCTTGTTTTTATGGACAAACAATATATAAAGGGTGACTAATACTTGTTCCTAGTACCAATATCTATGATATATTTTTTATATTTCACATAATTAAGGCTTAAGGGGGTGTTAAAATAATCAAAAACTCATTCCCATACTTAGGATATATTTATTAATCTTTATGGTTAATTTCCTATGTCCTAGACTAGCTAGTTGGCATCCTCTTGTGCCGTTTGGTCAAAAATTTCCATAAATTCATCTAGGAGAATCCTTCACAGATTATGGATAAGATTCTTCCGAATATAAAAAATTCCCATTTTAGTAAGTGCACTTTCCTTCTTTATCCAGACTTTGACTGCTTTTCAACAACTTTAATGTAAAAAGGTGAAAGATAGTTATATGGTAACTGCCTTGTTTTTTTCCCAACTCATACTCCTTATTTTTCTCTCTTTAAAGCATGACTATATTGAAATTTCATAACTTATCAACTAATGTAAATCATTTAGCTATTTCGTGACCTTCATGGACTGATTTAGAAAGCGTTTTATGCACCTAGGGGGATTTTTGACTTTTATAAGCCTGCTATTGTGAGGATTCAACTTAGCTCCTTAGGAATTCAAATATATGATGTAATTATATATTTGGAAGTCCTATTATTTTATAAGTTTGGATGATGTACACATATGAAATTCAAGGTAGTGTTATGCACCAATTTCAGTCTCCAATTTTGAGTGGATCTTTGCATGTCTCTGTTGCAGCTGCAACTATTCCCAAATTTCTGGAAATTTTGGACCCTCCATTTTGATTTTGGTTACCCCACTCTGCTACATGTTTGGATTATTCTGTGTCCACTTCTTGCTATTCAAGACATCGTTTGGGTCTATGCATGTGTTGGACTGAAAGGATTAGCAGTTCTATGATGTTTGTCATTGAATTTTAAGTTGGGATTGTCGTTTGCCGTTTTTGGAGGTCAGCCCACGTTTCATTATCGAAAAATAGACCTAGATTTTTTATTTTTTCAGAATGAGTTATGATTTTGATTAGAGGTCGCAGGTTGTTTGAGTTCCACTGTTGCGTCCTGTGAATAGACTAATCACCCATGAGACTGTGTGTCCTTTCGTCGACGTCCTATTGACTAGTTTGGGTTTTTTCCATGATCTTTCAGCTTTCACCGCTGCGGTTGTGTAGTCCATTAACTATATGATGCCTCATTAAGTCCCGCCCCCAATGTTTTATCGCACTGAGTTTTTGTGTGTGTTCTGGAACCCCTAGACTGTTAGAATTCTGTCGTTGTGGCTTTACAGCGCACTGACCGTACGATGTCTAGTGTTCCGATCCGTTGATGGATGGTTTTTTATGGGCCTGTTCTTAATAATTTTCCCGCCATTTGTAAGGAGAGTGTCACTGTTTCGAAAGATACCGATGTGCCTTGTTTTAGGTTGAATTCCACACATAAAAAACCCTATTCTGGCTGTCTCTTCTTTGGTACTCAATTCATTGATATTATAATTTATGTTTCCTAAAGATAGTCGGGACATATGATAAATTCTCTTTTGGTCGCAGATGGACATGGAAATTTCTAGGGGGTCCCTTTTTTGAAGATCATCGCGGCGAAGAAGATGCAGTTGGAGGACAAAGAATGCTAGAGCGTAAGGCGGAGGATCTGTTGCTCGAGGAAGAAAATTAACAAGAATATGAAAGGGGATTGAGGAATGATAAAACATAATCATTACAAAGCAAGCGCCCAGGCTTGGGCGAACCAACAGTTACCTAGCTGTGTCTGTTTTCACAGAAATTTTTATTTAAAACATAACATTTAATCATGAGCATTCACAAAATGACAAGACTGGAGATTGAAATATTTGTGAGGTAACCGAAAGGTTGGAACTGGTTCTTGTATAAATGGAAAAGAGAGAGAGGGAAAGAGGGGGATTTTTCCCTGGAGAAACTTGTGAATCACTTGTTGTAAGAGGAACTACTTCATTTTACAATAATAAATTAGAAATTTTTGCCTGTTGGACAAAGCGTTGTTTGGAATGTTCGAATGTGATAAAATGAACAATGTTGAAGGTGAACTATTTTGTTTTCAGCTGTGTTTCATTAACTGTGAGAGCGTTCTAACTTTTTGAACCTATGTTCTTATTTGAATGTTCTCTGGTTTATTCTTTGATAATTTCCACGATGAGTAATGGATGTTTTAATGGTTGACGAGCTATATTGTCGTGTATATATTTATTCATGTTTATTTGTTTTGATTCTAAGAACAACTATCTGTGATTTATCTTAACATGTGAACAGTATTACATTACTCATGAATTAATAATATCTCTCCTTAGGGAGAGCTTAGTTAGCTTTTGCTTTTTTCAATTGTGTGTGATTTAGATGCAAGAGAGTCTAAGACAAGAGGTAATAACCTATGCATCACATTGTGACCACTCCTTGCATTCTTCATCAATCTGCATCTTAGATAGGCACTTGTGCATCATACTTAAAGTCAAAAAATACAAAATCTACACGGTGGACTGGGTCGCAACTGGTAAAACTCTTTTGTTTTTTGTTACTTGACCTACGGTATCCAGACCACAAATTGGACAGATTCCCTACACCAAATAGTCACGGGCTATTTGGGAACGTTGACTGGGGAGAATCCCTTGCTTTTCTTGCCTATGAATTTTCAGGCCTCAACAGTTTCTGCCACTAGAAGGAGGGCCTCTAGTGCATGGCTGGCTGGGGAAATCCATTTCCTCGAAATAACTCCACCAGTGATAGTTTTGAAATTAATTTATTTCTTGACCCAAATACTCAAGAGAAGAGAGAACATTTCTTTGTTGTGGACAACCAAGTAGTAAATGATCTGAGAAGACACACACGGGATTATGTAAAGAGTATTGGAGGATTACCCACTATCCCTGATTTACCCCGAAGAGAATACAAGAAGAAAGATCATCCCATCATGGAAGATTCAGTGTTGGTTGGAGATTTGGAAGAGTTAGTAGAAGTTGCGTTACAGGAAGTTGTTCAGCCTTTGAATCAAGTAGGCCCAAACACACCTTACTGTTCTCCTGCGCGGAATCCTATTCCTTCACCTCCTCACTCTCCACCCAGACTCATGGTAGGTGTAAATGTAAACCAGCCACCTAACCCACCAAATCCACCACCGGCTTGGAAAGCCAGATCACCCTTGAACTTAACACCTCCATTGCACGACTTACCTCAAGCTTTTGAGAAGATGCTGCCTAATTTTGATCCAAATGAGAAAATGTTAGTGGATGACCATTTACAAAGTTTGTACTTGGAAATAGAAGGATTGAGGGCTAGGGAACATGAGGATTTCATTTGTAGGCTTTTTCCGCATACCCTTAAAGGAGCAGCAACATCATGGTATTTTGGTTTTCCTACCAACTCTATCCCAGACTAGGATACCTTTGAAAGGATTTTTAGAAGTAAATATGCAACCCAAAAAACTCATGTTGCTCTCATGAAAGGGATCTATGCCTTAATGAAATAAAGAAAAGATAAGGTGCATAGTTCTACCCAAATATTTGAGGCTTATCTTAATAATTTTTCTTAAGCTGACAAACCCTCGGATAAAGTTCTAATTGAGTATTAAACTTCAGCTCTAGGACCCAAGTTGTCTATGTTTGCCAAAATCAAATCCAAACCTACGTTAATAGAGAAATATGAAGAAGCCGAAATAGTGGAGGCTGAAAAGGAAAGCATCAAAGACTATCCTGAGTAGTTGGGAGAAACAATTGTTGGGAGGAAAGCTATGTTATTTACTAATCCTAAAGAGGAGCAATCACCAGATTTCGAAGGAATGGAAAGGATGATGCAGAAGCTCTCTAACAAAATAATAGATTTGGAAAAGGAAAAGGAAGCCCATAGGTTTTATAAGCCATATTACAAGAAAAGGGTAGATAACGATCAATCCCAACCCCCTCCGCACATCCCTGCATCTATGAACTTAGTGGAGGTAGGGATGGATAACTTTTGCACTTTTCACCAACAACCCCATTCTAAAAAGAATTGTCCTCAATGGATAAATTCGATAACTTTGGTTATGAATCAGCTGTTGGATTCTAAATTAACCGAGGATAATGATGAGGAAGGGAAAGACAACAATAAATCAACAGAAAAATAGGAGGATGAGGCCATGCTTTTATGGGATTGCGTATCGTTGTTTGACGCAGAGGAAGAAAAGGATCTGAGATATGAAGATATATTGGAAACAAATATAACGACAAGAAGTCAGGGGTTGATTAAGGAAAACATTTTTGTGCTCCCAAAGATCAAGAGACTTCAAAAGAATGTTAAGAAATTTCAAAAAAACACCACAGCTAATAAAATTCCAGAATTTACCATCACCAGTCAAAATCCTAGACAAATCAACATGCTTACTAAGCCCATTGAAGAAAAGATAAATAATGTTAAAATGAATCTCACAGAGCATAAGATGGATTATGACATTGTGGAGGATATCAAAAAGGTAAGGGAAAATATCTCGTTATTCGAGATGTGCAATGTGCCGCAGCAAAAATAAAAGTTATGGAAAGCACTTGAAATATCGAAGGAGAAGATTCCCACTGAAAATCAACCCCAAGAAGAAGAAATTGGTGAAGCAAGTGTGGGAGGTAAGCCTAAGTGCAAGACTCCACCTTTCCTCCTTACTTTTGAAATTTTCAACCATAACGTGCATAACTGCCTAGTAGACTCGGGGGCATCGGTCAATGTTATGCCGCTGTTAGTCTGCAAAAAGATAAATGGGAAACCTAAACCATCTACCTGGAGGGTTATTTAGTTGGATAGAACGAATGTGAAGGTAATTGGGGAAATGGAGGATGTTCTCATTCGCTTATATTCAAATGATAAGGTATGTCAATTAATTGACATCGTGGTGGCTGACATACCAAAAGCTTATGGACTTGTTTTGAGCAGAGATTGGTTGACAAAGCTGAGTGGATATTTTGCCTCCGACTGGTCACATCTGTGGCTACATTATAAAGGAATCCCAAACAAAATTAAAGTTTTAAAAGAGCCGCACATGAAACACAATTTTACTCAGTTCGAAGAAAAAAATGAACCAATGAATTCTGTTTTGGGAAATTACTTTATTGAACTAGAACTGGGAAATTATCAAGCAGAAGAAGCCAGTGATACATCAGATGCTCAGCCTGATCTCCTTCAGTTCTCTCAGGCTGATGAAATTGATTGTAAAATAGCAGATTAAACTATAGATGTAGGTATCGATTCACGCACAGTAGTGGTAAGCGATTTTTGGATGCTTTTCTTTGATGGTTCTAAAAATTTGGAAGGGTCAGGAGCCGGATGTGTCCTGATTGATCCTAAGAAAATTAAACATTTTCTTTCATGTAGGTTAGAGTTTGAATGCACCAATAACACAGCTGAATATGAAGCACTAGTTCAAGGAATAAGAAAAGCAATTGAATTAAAGGTAAAAAATCTGAAAGTGTTTGGGGATTCTGAAATCATTGTAAAACAAATTCGAAATCAAATACATTGCATTTCTCCTCATTTAAAAGCTTATCAAAATGAAGTATGGGATTTTCTTAAATATTTTCATGCATTTAACATTTTATCGATTCCTAGACTTAAGAATGCGGTGGCTGACTTATTGGCCACCTCAGTTGCGAGGCTTGTGCCCTCTAAGAATCGGTGTTCTGTTGAATTGCTTTTCAGGCCTTTGGTTCTAGATATGATCACCAATCTACGAGTGTTTGATGATGATGAATAGATTCTAGAATGCGTGACAAATGACAAGACCTTCAAAGGGGTGATTATTGATGATGAAGAACATCAAGCCGAGCTAAAATTCGATAATTTTATTCCTAAAAGAGTCAGGAATTTAGAGTGAATGTTTGATCTAAACAAGAAATTCAGGAGGCTAGTGAATATGAAGACTCATAGCTCGTCTCTACAGTTCCAGTTAATTAATTTGGGGACTGAAATTGAGCCTAAATATGTGAATTTTAGAAAGTGTTTCTCTCTAGGTGAAAGGAATAAATTCATCAGTCTGTTCAAACAATACAAAGATGTTTTTTCCTGGATGTATGAATATTTGAAGACATATGACACCAATATTATTCAGCATGTTATCCCCATCAGATTTGGAATCAAACCTTATCAGCGGCCTTTAAGGAAAATGCATCCAAAATTAGAACCTTTGATTCAGAATGAAGTAAAGAATTTGTTCGATGCTAGAATTATCTTCAAGGTTAGACACTTGAAATGGGTTTCAAATTTGGTACTGGTAAGAAAGAAATCCAGAGAAATTAGACTATGTTTCGATTTCAGAAACTTAAATCGTGCTTCGGATAAAGACAATTATCCTCTCCCACCCATGGAACAGATATTGCAAATGGTTTCAGGTTCTGAATTATTCTCTTTATTAGATGGATTCTTAGGTTACAATCAAGTGTTAGTAGCTGAAGAAGACATACTTAAAACTACATTCAGGACCAAATGGGGAACTTTTGCTTATAGAAGGATGCCCTTTGGACTCATAAACGTTGGAGCTACTTTCCAGAGGGCTATGGACATAGATTTCCGTGGTCTAATTGGCCACAGTGCTGTAGTATACCTCGATGACATCACGATATTCTCAAAGAAAAGAGAGGAACATGCATTTCATCTAAAACATATTTTTGAATGTTGTTGAAAATATGGTATCTCGCTAAACCCCAAGAAGTGTGTGTTTGCTGTTACTGAATGGAAGTTGTTGGGTCACTTGGTCTCTAAGAAATGGATCTCCATAGACCCAGAGAGGATCAAAGCTATTGAACAGATTCCCTTACCCCATAATAAAAAGGGCATGCAATCATTTATGGGGACAATAAATTTCGTGCGAAGGTTTGTGCCAGATTTCACTCAAATTGTTAAACCTTTGCAACAAATGGTAAAACAAAGTGTAAAATTCAAGTGGAATGATGTTGAAAAAATGCATTCAGTAAAATAAAGATAATGGTTGTGCACGCACCCTCCCTCAAGAGTCCGGATTTTGAGAAAGATTTTATTTTGTACACTTTCACATCTGACAATTCACTAGCAGCGATGCTTACCAAGAAGGAAGATGGGGGATATGAGTTCCCCATATCATTTATGAGCACTGGTCTGCAAGGGGCCGAATTGAATTACCCAGTTGTGGATAAAAAAGCTTACACAGTGTTCAAAGCGGTAAAACAATTCAGACCATATATACTTAAGAACCAGACAAAGGTATTAGTTCCACACCCAGCTGTGAGGTCTCTTTTCGTACAAAAGGAGTTAGGAGAAAGAAGAGGAAACCGGGTAACAGCTCTACAGGAGTATGACCTTGAATTCAAGATAGCCTACATTGTTAAAGGGAAAGGATTGTGCAAACTGATGACTGAATGTAAAGACAATGAATAACATGACTGTGAAGACGAAGCCGAGTTACATTTGATGGATGTATGTCCTCTTTTCACAGCTCCGGAATACTGGTATCGAGACCTTCTGCATTACCTTCAAGCGGGATTGTTACCGGAACATTGGAATTCTAAGCAAAGAAGAGCACTGCATCTCAAATCAGCCTCATATTAGATTATTGAAGGAATATTATTCAGAAGGAATTATGATGGAGTTCTTCTTAGATGCTTAGAGAAAGAAGATGAGAAGAAGGTCATGATAGATTTACATGATGGGCCTGCTGGGGGACATTTATCCGGAGATACTATAGCTCATAAAATTCTAAGAGATGGGTACTATTGGCCCACACTTTTCAAATATGGACATGCCCATGTCAGAAAGTGTGACATTTGTCAAAGGTGTGGTGGAAGACAAGTTAAAGCAGCAGGACCATTAAAGCTTGTGATGATAACAGAACCTTTTGAGCAGTGGGGGATGGATATCATTGGGGAGATAAAGCCAAATTATTCCCTGAAAGAAAAGTATATTCTAATGGAAACCGATTACTTCACTCGTTGGGTTGAAGCCATTCCGTTGCGTAAAGTGAATGAAGATGCAGTCATGAACTTTTTGCAAGATCATATTATGACCAGGTTTAGAGTTCCAATTTCTCTAGTTTTCGATAATGCTAGTTATTTTTCCTCTATTAGATTAACTGCATTTGCTCATGAAAAGGGAATTAAGTTGCATTACTCTACAAATTACTATCCACAAGGAAATGGTTTAGCTGAATCTTCGAACAAGAATCTGATTAGAATCTTAAAAAAGACTGTGATAGAAAACCAGAGAAGTTGGCATTCAGCATTACCAAATGCTCTTTGGGCTGATAGGGTCACCCCCAGGACTTCGTTAGGTGTGTCCCCATATACCCTTGTTTATGGAGAAGAGGCTATTATACCCCCCAATATCATGCTACCTTCTTCCATAATCGCTCAAGAATCCAGAGGATCAGATAATGAAGTCTTGCAAATGAGGATACATAATATTTTGAAGGCAAAAGAGTCTAGATCCAAGGCCAGAGAACGTTTTAAACAACAACAAGAGGTATTAAAGAGGTGGTTTGATAAGCACAAAGCTGGAACAAAAGAATTTGTGGTGGGAGATTTGGTTCTCAAGTGGGATCACCCTCATGATGAGAAAGGAAAACACACGAAATTCCAACAGTTATGGGTAGGCCCTTTCCATATTGTGGCAAATCTTGGCCCCTCAACCTATAAGTTGCAGGATTTACAAGGATGGGAATATAACTTACCAATAAATGGTTTAGTTATTAAACCTTATTTTTCTTGATTTTGATTTATTTTGTTCCGTTTTGTACATAAATAATTGACATGTTTTTCCTTTTTGACTTGTTCGTTTCCTGTCTTTGTAGTGTAGTTTTCTCCTATTTCCAATAAAGGAAGTAAACTTTTGGTTGCATGGAGAGAATCAACAAACAAAAGAGTCAGATCTCCTAAGAAAGCAAATATCATTGAAACAAAGTACTGAATTATATGAGTACAGATTGCCAAAAAAAATTCTCCGTCCGTGAGCTGAAAATTAAATGCACCTCTCACACAAAAGGACACTATGGATAGAAGAGATTGAATAAAATTCATAAGAAAAGGCATCAGGAGGACTCAAAAGGACATGAAGTCCAAAAACAAAAAATTCCAAATGGCATGGGAATGGGGAACAAGCGAATATTTCTGTTTACCATGCATTAAAATCCTATGGCGTCTAAGCTGGAAGATACCCAAAGACAAGGTTATAATAAAATCCTCCTACTTAAGCCTCAAATGATTTATCCTGACCTTGAAATTTTGGTTTCCATTTCCTAAGAAATTGGACTATCATCAATGATTACAGGTTCATCTATGTGACATTATGGGAATCCAGACATCTAGAAGGATTCAACATGTTGGTTTCACTATTGAATAGTCTATTGCTCAAGGAAGAGTTTACTCAGAGATCTGGATTCACTAGTGAGCCGCCAATTGTTGTAGCTGCAACTAGTCCCAAATTTCTAGAAATTTTGGACCCTCTGTTTTGATTTTGGTTGCCCCACTTTGCTACATGTTTGGATTATTCTGTGTCCAGTTATTGCTATTCGAGATGTCGTTTGGGTCTGTGCATGTGTTGGAATGAAAGGCTTAGCAGTTCTATGATGTTTATCATTGAATTTTAAGTTGGGATTGTTGTTTCCCATTTTTGGAGGTCAGCCCGCGTTTCATTACTAGAAAATAGACCTCGCTTTTTTATTTTTCTGGAATGAGTTATGATTTTGATCGGAGGTCGCAGGCTGTTTGAGTTCTGCCATTGCGGCCCATGAATAGACTAATCACCCATCGGACTATTTGTCCTTTCGCCGACGTCCTATTGACTAGTTTGCGATTTTCTCATGATCTTTCAGCTTCCGCCATTGCGGCTATGTAGTCCGTTAACTATCCAATGCCTCATTAAGTCCCGCTGCCTATGTTTTATCGCATTGGGTTTTGGTGTATGTTCCAGAACCCCTAGAGTGTTAGAATTTCATCGTTACAGCTTTATAGTGCACTTACCATCCAATGTCTAGTGTTTCAATCCACTGATGGAGGGTTTTTTATGGGCCCATTCTTAATCGTTTTCCCACCATTTGTTAGGAGAGCATCACAGTTACGAAAGATATTGGTGTGCCTTGTTTTAGGTTGAATTCTACACATAAGAAACCTAATTCTGCCTCTCTCTTCTTTAGTACTCAATTCATTGATATTATAATTTATGTTTCCTAAAGATAGTCGGGACGTATGATAAATTCTCTTTTGGTCACAGATGGACATGGAAATTTCTCAGGTCCCCTTTTTGAAGATCATTGCGGCGAGGAAGATGCAGTTGGAGGACAAAGCATGCTAGAGCGTAAGGCGGTGGATTCATTGCTCGAGGAAGAAAATTATCAAGAAGCCGAAAGGGGATCGAGGAATGATAAAACGTAATCATTACAAAGCAAGGGCCCAAGCTTGGGCAGACCGACAGTTACCTAGCTATGCCCATTTTCACAGAAATTTTTATTTAAAACATAACATTTAATCATGAGCATTCAAAAAATGACAAGACTGGAGATTGAAACATTTGTGAGGTAGCTAAAAGGTCGGAACTGGTTCTTGTATAAATGGAAAAGAGAGAGAGGGAAAGAGGGGGATTTTTCCCTGGAGAAAGTTGTGAACCACTTGTTGTAAGAGGAACTACTTCGTTTTACAATAATAAATTACAAATTTTTTCATGTTGGAGAAAGTGCTGTGTGGAATGTTCGAATGTGATAAAATGAACAATGTTGAAGGAGAACTATTTCGTTTTCAGCTGTGTTTCATTAACTGTCAGAGCGTTCTAGCTTTTTGAACCTATGTTCTTATTTGAATGTTCTCTGGTTTATTCTGTGATAATTTCCACTATGAGTAATGGATGTTTTAACAATTGACGAGCTATCTTCTCATGTATATCTTTATTCATGCTTATTTGTTTTGATTCTAAGAACAACTATATGTGATTTATCTTAACATGTGAACAGTATTACATTACTCATGAATTAATAATATCACTCCCTAGGGAGAGCTTAGTTAGCTTTTGATTTTTTCAGTTGTTTGTGATTTAGATGTAAGAGAGTCTAAGACGAGAGGTAAGAAACTACGCATCACATTGTGACCACTCCTTGAATTCTTCATCAATCTGCATCTTAGATACGCACTTGCACATCATACTTAAAGTCAAAAAATAAAAAATCTACACGGTGGACCGGGCCGCAACCGGTAAAACTCTTTTGTTTTTTGTTACTTGACCTACAGTAGCCGAACCGCAAATCGGACAGGATCCCTACACCAAATAGTCACGGGATAGTTGGGAACGTTGACTAGGGAGAATCACTTGCTTTTTTTTCCTGCGAATTTTTAGGCCTCAATAGTCTCCTAGCAATTTTTTGTGATTTGAATTGTACTAAGACTTGGATTAATTTGCATAGGATGAAACGTTTCTCTTACATAGCTAGTGTCTTGGACATATTGAATTAAAATATTAGTGCTTGCTATATTTTTAGGTATGCCCAATTTCTGTGTTATGAATGTTTATTTATTGATATCAATTTGAATGAAATTACCATCTTTAATTGTTTAGTAGGAGGTCGGTGCATAGAATGAGAATGAGATTAATCCTATTTGATTTTTTTATTATTATTAATTTGATAGAAATGTTGATACATGCATGTTGTATATGGATTGATAGATTTTAATCTCTCAGTGGATTTTAATTATGCATTGCCTGCATTTAAATAGTTGTGAATTTCATAATTGGCCTTGGGGGCATAAATTATCACCCCCATATCGTCCATGTCCCCCTATGTTGGTTAGATTTATGGGAGGGGATGTGATAGAGTGGTATCAGAGTTAAATGTTACAACAATAAGGATATTTGGGATAGGATATACACCTATAGGAAAAGAATCAAAATTGCAGAGGAAGTGTTGATAAGTGCTTAGTGAAATTGTAGGTTAAATTTATGGGAAAAAACCAAAGTATTCAGATGTTGCAGAGGAGAAAACCTTGGTATAGAGATCATAGAGATATTTCCAATGAAGTTTGTTTCATAATAAAATGGACTTCTAAAGTGAAAGATATCAACATGATCAATTGGTAGTAATATGGGCATATTGTCAATTTCTGATTTCTGACATTAGAATTGGAAGGTTCATGTTATTACCATTTGGATAATACTAAGGTGCCAATGCAAAATTGTTGACATTGGGATCGATAGGTTGTTAGTGGATGGATCACCATGTTGTTGTTGATGCCAAATTGCTGAATTTTGAATCCCGACATATGAAAGAGAGTCGATGGAGTTGGTAAGTCATGGTAATTTTTTTTGGAAGTCATTTCGAATTGCCGACTTTTAACTGTCGACTTACAGAAGTATTCGATGGAGTCAGGACTTTGAGGTATTACTGTTTGGCAGTTGTTTGGAAGTGCCGACATTCAAAATTAAGTAATTAGAGTTGGGAGCTCGATAATGATTTATGAAAGAGATATTTTTCACTTCTAATGTATTGAAGATACTATTCAGAGTCGAGAATTACAGAAATGCTCATTATAGACCAATTGTGCATTCGGATTTATGATTTCTGATCAAAAAATCCAAAAAGGATAGGAAAAGTCAGGATTGACATGCCAAGACCAGAATGTTTTTTTTGTCCAATGATAGGAGTAGTTTGGCTCAAAAATAGATGAGACCCGAGGCATTCATATTTCATTAGCGAAGCTCATAGAGAGACCAGTGAGAGGCATGAGCTCATTTTCCTTTGATTTGTTCTACATTTCAAATTAGTGTCCCAAGGCCAAATGACAGATCATATTAGGTAAAAATTGTTATGGAATGGACTAGGCACACATATAAATATAGAATATTGGATCCAAATTCCAAAGTGTGTCAAACCAAGGTGTAAAAGAAGGCAAAAAATCACTATTTGAGAGCACTTTTTAGGGATTTTGGAAAGTTTGAAGGAGGTGAAAGTGACCCTAGATGTCGAAACCAAGAAAGTTTTTGAAATCAACATTTTACGTACTCCTAAAAAAATACATTTTTGTTGGAAATATTTTGTCCATAAATGCTCGGTTTGGGAGATGGCCAATTTTGGTGAAAATTTGAAATTTTGGAAAAGGTGAAAAGGTTAAATGTAGTTAAACCCATAATTTTGTAGTGGTTGACTATTGCATTGGAATAGATATATAAAGGATGACAAGTGATCCTTTTTATATATGCTAAATTTTTACAATATAATTTTTTCCTACTTCTCTCTATATTTACTTCTATAACCATTTAAAGTTGTCCTTTGAAGCTAATTACCGTTGTGGAAAAAGTGCAGAATTGAGCAAACTTAACATTTTTTAAAGAATGTAAATTCCATATCCGGGATTGAAATGGAACATGAGGATAGGCGTTGGAAATATTATCCATAGGGGATCCTCGTTGCACAGTCAAAATATGATCAAGGGATTCATATGTCTCAATGATTAGGACATAAAAGTGTTTGTGACCTTGTTTTGACAAAAGAAAATGTCAATTAAGGGTGGTTTCCATAATTTCATAAATGGAACAAAAGAGAAGAAGCGATTAGGACCTTGGGAATTTACATGAGTCTAATTCTATTAAATCATATTTTTTTATGTTTTTACATGAATTTATAATATGTCTAATAAATATCTCTATGATGCACAATGTTTGAAGTTGATAAGCTTTGAATAATTGTACCAGAGGGAAACATGCAGGGGGGAAGAGTCTACAAAGGAAAATTGTGACCATGAATGATGCTCAGGAAACTCATGAGAATGATGATGTTGTCTTAGGATAAAATAGGAAAGAATGCAATGTAGTCAGTGATCCAAATAGGATAAGAGCGAACCACTCCTCAGAATTTGGTTGAAACCATGATAAGTTTCAATGAAAGATTGGTAAAGGATCGGGAAGAGAAGAACCAAATAATTTATTCTATTTTTCAAAGACTCAATGATATGAAACAAAGGATTAACCTTGATTCCAACATAAACAATGTGGGCTAAGAAGGAAGAAACACATAAATCCACTCTAGGTGTCACTCCAGTAAGAGGACTCCAAGACTGGGAAGGAGTTTTGTGAGTAAAAAGCATAGATAATCCTCATAAAGATATTATTCTTAAAGTTCATGTGAATCTATAGGTTCTTGAATTAGTACTAAGAATAATTCCAACTTATTTGAAATAAGAAGGCATTTTAAACATATTTTGTAAGGAGAATTTAGAAAGGCAAGGCCTCCCACCTTTAAAAGAGAAAGTAAGACATGTCAAGAGGAAGAAACATGGCTTCTTTGGATGAATAAATATTTTAGAACTCATGATTACTTAGGAAATGAAAAGTTCAAAATCTCCATTTACAATATAAATGGAAAAGTTTTAATTTTTTGGGATCAACTCATGCAAGTAAAAGGAATCAAGCAAAGAAGGATTAGAAGGGAGATTTTTAACAAGTATTTCAGGAAATAATACCTATAATTTAGGTATTATGATAACAATCTGAAAGAGTTCAATGAAACAAGTTTGATAGATAATTCTGTGGAAGAACATGTCCATAATATTTTGGAATTATTGAGGTATGTAAAATACATCAAATATGAAAGAGTAAAAGTCCAATGCTTCCTTTGAAGTCTCTACCTCAAAATTTCAGAGATAGGATTGAGTTTGTTAATCCATCAAATATTGATGCCATTAGGATGGTGATGAATTTATATGAGTAGAGAAAGGGAAAATCGAGGATCCACCTAGCATGGAAGGGAAAGACAAAAGGAAGGTTGTACCAAAGGAGAAGTGGGTTCAAGCCATCATTTAAAAATAAACCAAGGAATTTCCAACAAGGCCAACAATTAGAAAGTGGAGCTAAGCCAATTGTAGCGACAATCAAAGAGCCAAAAGGAACACTTTAATTTTGGGGATGTGTAGAGAACCACATGCTTAAGGACTATCCACATAGGAAAGAGAACTCTCGAGGCTTGCACAACTTATAAAAAATGATTATAGTGGAGTATATGGAAAGAATGACTCCCCAAATTTATGCAGTGTTGGATAACCATAAAACAAACCATTAACCAACAAGTTCATCTCTATTTTGATTGATTTAGGATCTTATCATAATTATGTTTCTACAAAAGTGGCTGAAATTGTTTTTCTTGGAAAAGTGAAACATAATAAATCGTGGTTAGTTCAATTAGTCACAGGGAAAAAAAGAAAATTGAGTGAAGTAGTGATGCAATGCCCCTTAGAGTTGAATGGAATTATCACAAAAGAAAATTTAAATTTTCTAGCATTAGGATCCTATGATTCTCTTATTGAGATGGATTGGCTGGAAAATCATAGAGCCAAGGTAGAATGTTATGAAAAAATTCTTGAATGCATTGATGAAGAAGGAAGGCCGAGGTTGGTAATAGGAATTACCAAGCAATTTTTAGTAAATAATATTTCATCGTTATAATTAAGAAGGTGTTACAAGATGTTAGATATTTCATATCATATGCTTGGATGCCATGTTAGAATTATAAATCCTTGATGATATAAATAATTCTATAAACAACACTAGTACATGTGGACATTTTTCCCATGCACTTTCATTACTATTGTAACACTTGTGCATTTCTATAGCGATAAAAATGGCCCCTTCGTTTCATGCAAAAACTCTTGTTGCTATAGAAACACTTTCCATATTTTGTTGCAATTGTGACAAATGGCATGTGTCAGGCTTGCGACGAAAGGTTGGCTAATACTATGATTGAGTTTCGTCTCTATTGCGATGAGAATTTACCAACATAAGGAAATGTTTTTGAAAAGAACAAATATTTTGTGATGACGCCTTCATTGGTTTAGCGATGAAGTGGTTGTTTCTATAGCGATGGTCGATAAATAAATAAATAAATTTAAGGATGAAACTTCATTGGTTTAGTGACGAAGTGATCGTCGCTATAGTGACGACAAATAATTTTTTTTAAACCAAGTTTAACGATGAAACTTCGTCGTTATAGCGACGATAGGTAAAATTCAAAAAAAAATTAATGAGAAAACTTTGTTGATGTAGTGATGGAGTGTTCGTCACTAGAGAAATGAACGAAATTTAAAAAAAAAATGTTTCGACAAAACATCATTGGCATAGCGACGAAGTGTGCATTGTTATTGCAACGATAGGCAAATTTTAAAAAAAAAATCCAATGTACTTGCTATACTAGCAACGAAGCTGTCCGTTGCTAGTTTAGAAATCCTGTCACCTTATCCTCATCGCTAAGCATTATCAGAGATTTCCATAAAAGGGAAAGGACTAAGGAAATCATACCTGGAAGATGTTTCTTTGAGGGCCATAGAAATTCCTCCTTTTCCATAAACTTGTGTTTGTTGGATTGATCCTACTAACTTCTACCCTCGGTTATATTATTGTTATAATTTCATATTAAGGACCTTTCTTTTTTTATGCACACGAATTTTTCCTTTTTCCCCAACTTATCCTTATTGAAGCATTGGACATTTTAGGATTCGTTTGAAAATTTTAGAAATTTTTTGATTTTTCATAGGATCCGTTTCATAGGACCATGATATGTTTCCTTTTGTAGGGGATCCATTTTTGTTATTGATATACCTAGTGGATCTGTAGATCCGCAAATCCTAAACACTGGGGTGTTGGATCTGGTAACACAGTGAATTAGTGAATCTCTATAGCAAAAAGGGGGGAATTAGCTAATTTCCTATGCCTTACACTGGCATGATCATTTCTTCTATAGAAGTTGCATCAAAGACTATGTTAAATGTTTAGGCAATAAATGTAACATACTATATATAAAAATAAAAGCTCATAATACATCATTTTAGAAGTTTTCAACCTTGTAAACGGACAATGAGGGAAATATTATGAAATTTGCAAATAATTTAGCTTATTAAAATATCAACCTACATAAACCTCAAGAAATAGAGAACATACACTTACCATTAGCAAATAACACAAGTTTGAAAGTTTGACTAAAATGTTGTGAGATATGACAGAAATGTCAACTCAAATTGCCAATACGTGGTGAACCCAGTTACAAAAGTTAGAAAATGAACTTACCTAGCTCAAAATCCAAAAAGAAAATATGCCACAAAAAATAATGTGTTTTATTTGAAAGATGCCTCGAAGGGAAAAGAAATGACACTAATCTGCAGGTTAAAACCTGCAATTCACAAAATGGCTCGGGATGAGGGATAACTGTAATACCCATATTTGAGTGTAGATTTTTGCAGTTGATAAACCTATTGTCCAAGAAATATTGGGTTAATTGAGGAGAAAGATTTTTATCCAACAATGGGTTTCCATTGAACTCTTCACCCATTTTCATCCATCATCAGGGACAAATGTAGAAATATAAGAGGTAAATATTTTACTAAAAAGAAATCAGTACCACATATTGATATCAAAATTTCTTCTACATAATATCATCAGAAACGTTTTCTAATTCTCTGATAAGAAACACAATATAATTCAAAAGAGAAGACCAGAATCTATCATTTCAGAAGGTTTCTAGCCCATCAATCGGAAACAAGGACAAGAACGTGCATATACCTTTCTAATATTTAATAAGAGAAATAGATTATCTACTTTACTAAACTGAAACGATTACCATTTATTTTAAAGGAATGGTGTGGCTGCAATTGCAAATATCTATAATTTCTCATAATATTTTCAATTTTTTGAATTTCTATTTTGCCGATGTTTATGAAATTCTGAGCTTTTAAGATCCAAATTTATGCTTGTCAATATTTTCTGAAATTTCCTGCAATGTTTCTAATAAGTTTTTTTTTGGACCCGCAATGATATTTTCCCTAAACTAATATTTGCAACATTGCATAACCATCCAACAAATTTATTGAAAAATTGGAACCAATATTTGCAACATTGCATAACTATACAACAAATTAATAGAAAAATTGGAATGCTTGATATAGGAGTTTCAAAAAAGACCCAAAATGACTGCCTACTATTTCATTCATTCTTACAATTCTAGCAACATAATTCAAAAGTCTACTAGTGTATGTCTTCCTTAAAGTTCACCTCCAAGGCTGCATTTTCATTTTCCATGTCTTCATGCATTTGTTTGACTCTTCCATCCTTTGTGACTTTAACATACTTAACATAAATATATTTGACTTTAACATATCCAATAGACACCTTTGGAAGAGAAACCAAATAATGTGAGCTCTTAGAAAAACCGAAAAAAAATTCATGGAATATGTTCAAGTCTGCTTCCAATTTATCAATTGGTTGGCTTTGATGTGTCACTATTGACAATAATTCAAAATTTTTGGATTTCTAGTAGTCAAGATAATATGTTATCCTGCTGCTATAATATAATAGGAGAAAACCACCTCGAGGTCTTTAATTTCTCTAATACTCCTTTGAACCTAATGCAGATTAAAACAATCCATAGGGAATAAGCTTAAGAAACTATAGTACCTAATACCCTCCATTATTTTTTATGTCTTGGAAATGGACCCAATTCCTTCAAATCTAAAGAAAACAAAAAAAGTTCCAAGCTAAAGATGTGTAAAAATAAGGCAAACTACATAACTAGAAGCCATGAACAGAGCCACAAATCCCCTGCAGGAGAATGTTGAATCCTGAAACCAGACTGCAATACCATATTTAAACTTTTGCAAATCCTTTCAGAAAGATTTGAAGGAGAAAAAAATTGATTGGAAATAAAATTACATCTAAGTCCATGTTATATCCAAGTATCCAAGGATCTATAATGTTGACAAGTTCTTGCAAATGTTCATCAAATCATTTGGATAATTGATTTCCACCAGAGATTTTTTATTCCTCTTCAGCTCTTGATTTATGGGTTTATATTCTCCCACTATCATATCATAATAGTTTTTGGCTGGACTTGGTATTTCTTAAATCACTCTCAGAAGCTTAGGGTGGAAATCTAGGGAGAAACTTGAGTTACTTAGGGAGGTTGAGTTGAACAGCTAGGACAGTGGAAAGGGGCATCCTTTGACTTCCCCAAACACCAACCTTTAGGGGCCAGCCCTTGGATTCCACATGGAACATCCCTTATGGTGGCCTTTGGAGGCTTCTTAGGGAAACCACCTATGCTATTTAAATAAGCTCTCTCACCCCCAAAACATAGGGAGGAAATATGGGGAGCATCTTGAGTTGATTAGGGTGGTGGAGTTGACCAACTATGGTCGTGGAAAGGGGAAGCCTTTAACCGCCCCAAATTCCAACCTTTAGGGGACATCCCTTCACTGCCACATGGGTTAACCCTTTGCTTCCATATTCAATACCAACAATCAACAATTTGTACTTCAAATAGGGTTTGATTTATGGTTTAGACAACAATTATTTTGGAATTATATTTGATAAGATCTTTGAACTTTTTGATGTGGTATACTCTTATTTTAGTGTCTGTTGTTGATTTTGTTGTCATGCTTGTATTTTTTAGAATGAGAATTCAGCAACAAGCTATTTGGATTTTCACTTGGGTACTTGGTAGATATTTTGATTTTCACATGGGGACTTGGTACATATCACCTATAATGATCAATCCATTGATGATCCTTTGGAGGCTACATAAAGGAGTGTCCAATGCAGTAATATAGAGGAGGAATTCAGGGGAATGACTGAAAGGTTGTAGAAATCCCACAAACAAATTTAAATTGAACTTGAAGAATATATAGTGACAAAGTCATCCATTCCACGTCCCATTGCGATCATCCCAATGTACACCAAGGAAGTATGACAACTACATACAATAAAAAATGGTTAATGGAAAAGAATGTGTTCATTACTTTAAATGGTTAGGGGCAGTTTCATAGAGCACAACATACATTTTTTTGGTTGACAATAAAGGAGACCTTTGATTGGGAGGAAAATGGACATGATATTTTTCAATCTGCATCCTATGGGAAGATATTGATCTTCCTATAAATATGTGTCATCCTATCTTATGTTCTAAAAATACCAGTAGATGGTCACATATATAAATCCTAGTCATAGAACTGAGAATCCATTAACTTTCATGTGGAATCCTCTGGGATTCTTGGGAAATTCCTAGTCTACATCTGTTGAACTTTTTATTTTGTCTCTAACAATGTAGCTTGGTGTGCACATAGGGTCCACAAATTATATGTAATCTTTGGAAGGATTTTTTTTGGCATTTTCTTGAGTGTTGGTACCCCATTTATATTGGGTTCTCCACAATGCCATAAAAATGCTATGCATTGTTGATAAATTATTCAATATGCTTTCCAAATATGTGTTTTCTCCATCCAATACAATATTTTCTCTGACATTTTTTCTCAATTCTTGCAATCGGTATAAATTTTTTTACCTCAATAAATATAAAACTACAGAGAGTGGATTGACTGTTAGTGAAGAATGGAATTTGACACAATTGTAAATGACATTTAACTAGCAGGAAGAAGTTGGAACTGAGAGGTGGGTAAAGTATGAGGCTTAATTAGAGAAAAGGTAGCAGTCAACATGGGAAATTCTTTTGTGAGTGAAGATAAAGGAAAGATACAAGGGAGGTTTGGTGATAGTAGGTATGATAAAAGTTATTTCTAAAGGACATAAAAACATGATGTGGGAGCCTTAATGGCAATAACGTTTCTGAATGTTTTGTAAATCACTGATGTGGGCATTGTTTGGAAGGAGAAAATAGGGTTACTTAAGACCAATTTATATCAACAAATATTATTAAACTTTGAAAAACCGTTGAATGGAAAGGGAGGCCCAACCATTCAAAACACATTGAAATTAAAAATAATCAAATAACCAACGATCTTGGAATAGTACACCTTTAGCATCGATCATGATCTTTTTAAGAGGAAAGACTAATAAAGTCTTCAAGACTATAAATGAAAATTTGAAGTGAAAGAAAACTACCATAAATGAATAGATAACATACAAAAATACAAATTTTACATAAACTAAATCATATTACATTAAAGTTTGTACAAAGTTTTCTGACCCCTCAATGTTCAATAATATTTTACCTAGTGACTTAAAACAACGTCAAGGAAAAGCAGGAATCGATTCTAGGTTTGAAATATTTGCATTACATGAAGAAACTGTACTCTACCTGTCTCTTAGTTGCTTAAATATATCGGAATTCTTCCTTGGGATCAAGCAATTATAATTTCAAAAATAATCTTTTAATTCTTTCTGTTCTTAGTATAAACATAATACCAAATAATCACTTACGTGTTTGTTCAAGGGAAATCCTACATCAAGATATGCCAGGCCAATGACTGAAATAATGAAGTGACAGACAATTTCACTGAACAGGAAGGTAAATATTCTATACAAAGCAACACAAATTTTGATTGAGTGGCATGTAGAAGGTAGTTTAGTAGAACTTCATGTTCTAGAAGCTAAACTTTCTCTGCAACAATTTCCTAATAATTCTTTGCAATTATTATCTGTCAACAGTAAATAACATATTTTAATCTAAACAGAAAGTGTGGTCTTGAAACTTTCCATAAAATTGGCTTTTGTATATTTTTAGATTTTACTCCTGCATGAGACTACAAGATCATTTCCACATTGTGAGCCTCATCAGATTCCAATTTATCAAAATTTTCATTATCAATCTCTTCACAATGAACAATCACGACCATAACATGTATTGGAAGTGGAAGATACATTTAAGACCTTGTAATTATTCCACAAAATCTTGAACCCTAAAAGTGACAGATTGAAACTCATCAAGCACACCAACAGGAAAACCAAAGAATAATAGTGCGATCCTTGTGATCAGGAAATTCAAGGTCTTTATTTTCTCTGATAACTTTCCATATCTGTTGTGATACTCAAAGGAAAACCTAAGGCAGAAGTAGCTAGGATTCTATCACCCGCAAGTCCACCTGGTGCTATGGAGTTGAAAAATTGTTGTCTCAACAACATCACCTATAAAAAGAATACTTTCATGAAACTATTTTGTAGAGGGGAGCTCAACAAAAGGATATCGTGGAATGCATTTTTAGCATAACCCATCAGCAATAAAAGCACTTGGAAATACAAAAATATTGCTTAAAAAACCAAAACCTGGTGCATGAACTATGAATTACATGAATAACTAGATCATTCTCTCACTTAATACTGTCATCTTGATCTCATTTTTTAATGATTCCTCTTTTAAAAGATTTATATCTTAGTTGTTATGAAGTGCAATTGCCAGGATTCAGAAGGTGGTAAAAAAGATGATTTCTCTTACCGAAGTTCATCTAAAGGAATACTAAAGGAAGTAGGAATGTTTCAATCTATCATCTATTTAGAAATAGTAATCACACATAAAATCTAGCAGGAAATTTGTTATGATGCCAAAATTAAGGAGGGTGGAACAAATCTCCTTGAGTCAATGAGATTTGGAAAATTGTAAATACAACACAGGTAATTCCTATCCTTCTTTAATACAGACAATTTGGAAGTAAAATCAAGGTGAGAACTATAACTCCATTGCATATCCTGAAGGAGAACCTTGGTCTTTTTTTTTATGGGGCTATTCAAGATAAACAAAACCTGTGCAGGGTTGGCTTTGTTATTTTTAGCTCCAAGGATTATTATATTCATGGTAAGGTGCTTTGGCTTTGGGTTCTAATAACTAAGTGGAGCTATTAGCACTATTTCACATGTTCCATACAACATCATATTTGGTCCTAAGGGAGATTCAGGTTTTCAGCAATTCAAGTTTTGTTATCAATTGGATGCATTGGATTTCACAGTCAATGAATATCAATCTTACACAACCAGGAACCCAACTTAAGGAGATTAATGGAATATTTCATTGGATTTCCTTTGAATGGATAAACATAGAGCTTGATATTTTAGAATATCAACTGTCAAAACAAGTTCTGGTAATGGCTCCAAGGACACTCTGTATAGAGGAATATAGAAGGGGTGTTTTAACATGATCCAGGAACATGACCTTTTAATATAGCCTGCTTGTTTTGTATTTTTTGTTTTTGATACATATTGAAAGAAGCTTGCTGCTAGTTAATACCAGACCAAAAAACATGCTATTTGTTTAAGGAGAAGAGAAGATCATTTTATAATCTATGTTGATAGAACCTAAGGAATGTATTTTCTTTTCAATGAATAGAAAGTATATTTTTTTCCTCGAAAAAAAAATAAGTTGCGATCAAATCCAATATTTTCTACAAAAAGAGTTTCAGGTAGTTTATAATATCTCTTATCATATTATAATTATTGATTCTTAATTGCACAAATAGGTAAATTTTTGGTGACCATACGTAACAAAAAAGAGGAAGGAATGTCATAGAAGTCATTTGAGTAGTTTTATATTGGGTCTATCCTAGGTAGCTACAAGGAGAGTTATCCTCCCCAACTAAGATAAAATTCCACAAGTGACATGTTGGGATCTTCATGAGTATAGTGTTGCATCGTCCTTGGGCCCAGAAGAATATGGATTACCCTGGGTACCATCTTCAAAATGAGGGGAAGTGCCACCTGGGATATGTATTTTAAATAATTAACACAAAAAAATTTACTGAAGACAAAACAAGGTGATCTATTTAGTATTTTATTATACCATCCTTCCATTACATGAAATATATTCTTTGGTAAACACATCCAGGTCAACCCATAAAGTAAACAACATAACATCTTACAAACTTGCCAGAATTTTTGGCTTGCAATAATGGTAGGATTTCATGTATATTGTTTCACATTCAAGAACAAATGATCATACCCTATAGTGAAGATGTTTAATTCTTCTGCAATATTGATATCGCATCTATATTCTTCTCTAAAAAATATTAAAAAACAAGCTTAATGTCATGTCAAATAGATTTGTCAATGGGTCTATCCTGGTTTTTTGTGAGGATTTTTATCCTCTCTGCATCCCCCCCCCCCAAGATCGATTCCCGCATGATTTCATCGAAAAAATCAGACCAACAATTATTAGAACCAATAAAACACACATCATGATTCCTAACCCAACTCCACTTTGAAAATGTTACCAAATCCAACTTCGCCAGAGATGCATTAAATTAAATAGGTTGAATCACATTCCATACATCACATGTAATTATGATTTTAGCATTACAATTTACATATAGAAAGTGGGACTTTATAGGCCAACAAGTAGCAAAATACCTGCTCTTCATTCTCATCGTAACTAGATAAAGTCATCACCTCCACCTATATAAATAAACAAACAACACAATTGAGAAAGTCAATGAGCATAAAAACACATACAAACAACTACCCCCTATTCTCTGGATAAAACAACATTTAAATGTCAGTTCAGTGAAATGATCTTTAAAGGAAGCCACTTACATTGAAGAACTCACTAAGTGGGGTTTGTTTATGTGAGGGGGTCTTAGGAACAGAATCTCATATCTGCAGTCAAGATATAGATCAACATAATGTCTAAATATAACTAAACAACTTTAGACTACAAAAATCAAATGAAAAACGGAGATTTGCCTTTTGAATATCTTCTCAAAGAATAGGTTCTAAAACTTCTAAAGGATTCTATACAAAATCCATATTGAGTAGAATTAGAAGTGATACCAAACTTCTTGAACCATCCAAAATGTTTAACTCATGATCTTGCATAAAACCTAGCATTGAATACCAATCATCTACCTTAGTCTTATCCCAAATAAAAAACAATAATGTTGTTTTGCGAGGACTAAATAAATGCATCATAACCTGTCAATAAAGAAGAACCATTAGTAAATGGAAATAAGACCACCAATTTATTGACACTATTTTCCTACAACTATGCTAGAGAATACTTGGAATAATTTTTTTAGTAGTGGCTTGTTTTTTGCAAGCTCACAACCAATATCATAACACCACCTAAAAGCAATACGATTCACTTAGACAACATGTTACAAGAAAGAAAATTATGAATATGAATTGTTATTTTCCCTTCATTTCAAAATGGAATACAATGGGAATTATATTACACGTCAATTACATGTTTATCAAAATTATGTCTGAAACAACCAAGGCAAATACTTAGCTCTATTTCTCAAATGCAGTGTCATCCTGCATTAAAAACATGAACATCCTCATTAGGATGACAAGGTAAAGAAGAGGCACATAATATTGACATGAGTAGAGCCTAAGTTGTGATTTCGCAAAGAAAAGTAAGGATCCATAGATGAAACATAAAACAACAAAATGGTAACTTTGGAAGAGTGATTCCAAACTTTAGATTATTTCATCTATTTAGAAAACTTAAACAGTAAAACAAATTGAGAATGTTGATGGGAGTGAGGTTGTACTCAACTCAATCAGTTTTTAGATCCATTGTTTTGTCTTCCATTTAATAAGATTTGGAATTATTCATGATTTTGTAATTTTTTTTCCTATTTGTAGGTGAGGCCTATTGTTTTAGATGTTGGTTTACTACCAAACAGGATCAATGAGCTTAAGTGTTGTTAGATTTTTATCATTTAAGCTAGAATTATATTAGGATATTTAACTGAGAGAATAACAAGCACAACAATCGAACATAAGAGACAATGAACACAAAGTTTTTCCTCTAGGAAACCATAAGGAGAAAACCCCATAACTTCCTCAGATATAGAATCAGAAGCAAAAGCAAAAACCCAAAATAGTAAGACGATATCCTGATAGCAGTAGTCTCTCTCTCTCTTGTCCCAACAACTTCTTATCTCTCAGTTATGTGCTACAACTAAGTGTGAGTGAATGTGTGATAAATAGAGAGTTTACTCTCTATTTATACTAATTCTCGGCTTGATAATAAATCACTAGGGCCAACTTCTCTAGAAGAGTCTAATAACCCTAGGGACCCACAACTGTGTGGAATTTAACCTTTGATCAATAGGAGGGTTACCCACAATGACTTTACATTACTTGTTTACATTATTGAATCTCCCCATAGGAATGTCGGGGCATGACATGACTCAAGTACATTACAAACACTTCCCGAAATAAACATCAGGGTATAATACATCATCAGTCCCTCTTAACTAAGAAGGTATTCTCTCGACACAATTTATCAGCACAATTCTTCTTCTCTGTATCATCTGGATCATTATCGATTTCTCGTCATCTTCATATTCAAGCCATCTTCATCTTCAAGTCATCTTCATCCTCAAGTCATCTTCATCTGGATCTGGATCATCACTTGATATCGATCATCATTGCTGGATCATCACTGAATCATCACTCGATCTATGGGTCGTCATCATTGGTTCTATCTCTTGATTCTTCTCGTCACAGGAAGTTCTACAGAGGCAGTCCTTTTTCATGTTGGTTTTAGGCCTAGCCTTCATGTATGTCTTTATTTTCTTCAATACTTATATCTGACCATGGAATGAACCATGTCATAAAGGCCCACCCATCACTTACATCTAACCATGGTAGAAACACATACAAGAACCATGTCAGAAAGTCATGCCCAACACTCACATATGACCATGGGAGGAACGAATCCAAAAACCATGTCAGAAAGTCCTAGCATTCACATCCGACCTCATCTTGTCAGAAAGGCTCTAAATTTACACCTAACCATTTGTAAACACATCGCGCCAAAATGGCTCTTCACTTACATCTGACCATGTGTAAACACATCGTGCCAGAATGGATCTGCACTTACATCTGACCATGTGAGAACACACCGCATCAAGATGGCTCTCAGTCCCAAACTGAGTATTCCTAGTAACTGACCAGGTACCTCCATTGTCCTAGAGAATGGTGTTCAACGCTTATATCTAATCATGTGGGAACAAATCCCATAGTCACCTCAGAACGGCTCAGCACTCACATATGCCATGGAAGGAACCAATCCTCCCACCATAAAATAATGGATTAGCCCTTACATCTGACCATGGAAGGAACCAATCCTCTCATCATGTTAGAATAGCTCATGGAATCATAACTTCCCCTTGGAGGGAACCTCGATTTGGAGAACACCAAGTTTCTCCATGAAGTATTCAAACTTCGCTCTGGACAATGGCTTAGTCAACACATCAGCTATATGTTCATCTGTCACAACATACTGGAGCTTCACTGCTCCTCTTTGCACCATATTCCTGATATAGTGATATTTTATCTCCATATGCTTTGACTTGTCATGGAACACTGGGTTCTCAGATTAAGTAAATCAGATAGTAGCTTCCTCATCCATACTACCTCGCAACAAGTCAAACAAGCTGCAACATACTGTGCTTCGACTGTACTCAGTGCCACACAAGATTGCTTCCTACTAAACTAGGATATCACACCTGATCCCATATTGAAGCAACATCCTGAAGTGCTCTTTCTATCAATGGCACTGCCTACCCAATCTGAATCAACATTGTTATATTTTTATCATTCAAGCTAGCATTATGATATTAGGATATTTAACTGAGAGAATAACATGCACAACAATAAAACACAAGAGACAAGAGACACAAAGAATTTTTCTAGGGGAAACCATAAAGGATAAAACCCCGCAACTTCCTCAAAGATAGAATCAACACCAAAAGTAAAACCTGAAAACATAAATATGATCTCTCGATAGCAGTAGTCTCTCTCTCTAATCCCAGCAACTTCTCTCTCTCACTCGTGTGCCCCAATGAGTGAGTGTGTTTATGATAAATAGAGAGGCTCACTCTCTATTTATATTCTTTCATTCACTTGAAACCCACTCCAACATGTTGGCCTCACTTAACAATTACTTACTAGAGCTGACATCCCTAGGAGTGTCTAATAACCCTAGTGCCCCACAACTTGTGGGGACTTTCCCTCCTCCGACCAACAAGGAGGGTTATCCTTAACATAATGGTGGGGACTATTACCCCAAATTACAATGACTCACCTAGGGTCGACTTCTCTAGGATAGTATAATAACCCTAGGGCCCCACAACTGTGGGGAATTTAACCCTTGACCAATAGGAGGGTTACCCACAATGACTTGACATGACTTGTTTACATTATAGAACCTCTTGATAGGAACATCGGGGCATGACATGACTCAAATACATTACAGACACATCCCAGAATAAGCATTGTGGTACAATACATAAGATATATGAATGAATACATTCTAAAATTACAATTACATCAACACTCCCTCTTAACTGGGAAGGTATTCTCTCAACACAATTTGTTAGCATTGGTCTTCTTCTCTGTATTAATTGGATCATCTCGTCATCTTCATCTTCAGGTCATCTTCATATTCAAGTTATCTTCATCTTCAAGTTATTTTCATCTTCAAGTCATCTTCATCACTGGATCTAGATCATCACTTGATCTAGATTATCTCGAGGACATCATCACTGGATCTGGATCATCACTCAATCTAGATCATCACTGCTATATCATTGTCACTGGATCTACATCATCATCACTGGTGTTATCTCTTGATTATTCTCATCATAGGAAGTTCTACAAAGCCATCCATTTTTCATGCTAGATGTACATCTATAGAGCCAGTCCTTTTTCATACTGGATGTATCATCATAGAGCTAGTCCTTTTTCATATTATATGTGGCATCCACACAGAGCCAACCCTTTTTCATACTAGATGAGTCTTCACAGAGCTAGTCCTTTTTCATACTAGATGTGGCATTCAGATAGAGCTAGTCCTTTTTCATACTAGATGATTCTTCATAGATACAACCCTATTTCATGTTGGGTGTGGGATCCACACAGAGCTAGTCCATTTTCATACTATATGAGTCTTCACAGAGCTAGCCCTTTTTCATGCTGGGTGTGGCATCCACACAAAGATAGTCCTTTTTCATACTAGATGTGTCTTCACAGAGCTATCCCTTTTTCATGTTGGGTGTGGCATCCACACAGAGCTAGTCCCTTTTCATACTAGATGTGTCTTCACAGAGCCATCCCTTTTTCATGTTGGATGTGGAATCTACATAGAGCTAGTCCTTTATCATACTAGATGTGTCTTCACAGAGCCAACCCTTTTTCATGCTGGGTGTGGCATCCACATACATATGACAATGGAAGGAACCAATCCTCTCACCATGTCGAAAGGGAACAACACTTACATCTAACCATGGAAGCAACCAATCATCTCACCATGTCAGAAATGCACATCACGGACTCATCACTTCCCTCTGGAAGGAACCTCGATCTGGAGAACACCAAGCTTCTCCCTGAAGTACTCAAAATTCACTCTTGCCATTTCTAGCATAGAATCACATCAGGGCTGATTACATCCAAGGATAACCTGTGAGCTTCACCAGGACTGATTACATCCAAGGACAACCTATAGGACCATTTATGTCTTAGCAACCTACGAGCTTCACCAGGATTTATGCTTAGACAACCTGTCTCACCAGCTATGCTAGAACTCCCTCATTCAAGAGATCTTGATCTAGATCACAAACTGGAGCTTCATTACTCCTCTCTATATCATACAAAAATGCAAGTCATATCAATCAAATCAAATAGTAGTTTTCAAAAGAAACATACTATCTCCCAAATAGCAAGTGGCAACATCTTTTTCCTCGACTATACTCAATGCCATCCAGGACTCCATCCTGCCAAATCAAGAGATCACACTTGATCTCATACTAAAGTAGCACCTTGAAGTGCTATTCCTATCAATGGCACTGCCTGCCCAATGCGAATCCACATAACCCTCCAGGTTAATCTTCTGATTCACCTCATACTTGAGCCCATACTCAACTGTACCCTTTAGGTACCTCACTGCATGCTTTGCAACCATCAGGTGAACATGTCTCAATGTGTTCAAAGCAAAACAACTATCTCGTCTTGTATCCATCAAGGAACAAATCATCTTATGATGCGTCATCGCATCAACTGACTCTGATGAAGCAACACTCAATAGCTTTAGGTTTGATGCAGTCCATCATCTTGAACCTATTCGGGATCTCTACTGCATACTTCCCTTGTTCACACCTCCATGCCTAGAATGTAGTGCATCAACACATAATAGGAGCATCACTAGTCTTCTTCCTTCAACCTTGAAGCAAAGTTTGGAATCCACTTTACTCTTATTAAATCCTAGATTCATCAGTAATCTATCCATCCTATCGTACCATGTCGAACCTCAGGATATTCTATAGTCACTCCCTCTAAAGCATTATACTTCCTCTGTCTTCCATACTCTATGCACTGAAACATTCTGTAGTGGAGTGACAAGTAGCTTCCTCTGCTACTAATATTCTATGTATCCATCTAGGGTCACTGGATACCAAGATCCTTTATCTTCGAAAGTGTTCTTCTCGCACCCATCTGTGAGCTTGTCATCCCTTATCAACCTTGTAGTAAAGGTTCAGATCTTCATCAAGCTCCTCATGTATGTGTTATCCCATGGGTGTCCTCTGAGCTCGTACAAGGCCTTCTTTTATTTGCACACATGATTTTTCCTGTCATGTGACTTCACTTCCAGTGGCTGCAAATGTCTCTTTGTAGTTTATGCCTTCTTTTCCATCATCCCGAACCTATTCAGGATCTCTACTGCATACTTCCCTTGTCCACACCTCCATGCCTAGAATGTAGTGCATCGACACATAATAGGAGCATCACTATTATTCTTCCTTCAACCTTGAAGCAAATGTTGGAATCCACTTTACTCTTATTAAATCCTAGAGTCATCAGTAATCTATCCATCCTATCGTACCATGTCGAACCTTGGGATATTCTGTAGTCACTCGCTCTAAAGCATTATACTTCCTCTATCTTCCATACTCTATGCACTGAAACATTCTGTAGTGGAGTGACAAGTAGCTTCCTCTGCTACTAATATTCTATGTATCCATCTAGGGTCACTGGATACCAAGATCCTCTATCATTGAAAGTGTTCTTCTCGCACCCATCTGTGAGCTTGTCATCCTTTATCAACCTTGTAGTAAAGGTTTAGATCTTCATCAAGCTCCTCATGTATGTTTTATCCCATGGGTGTCATCTGAGCTCATACAAGGCCTTCTTTTATTTCATGTGACTTCACTTCCAGTGGCTGCAAATGTCTCTTTGTAGTTTATGCCTTCTTTTCATGAGAAACCTCATGCAACTAATCTTTCCTGGTATCCCACAATGTTTCCAACTACTGTATGATGGAACTACAAAATTCCCTTTAAGTATCGATACTACATCCTTGACATCATTCTTCTTGGTTACTTATTCATGGCTGGAAGGTTCTGCATCAATGATGTCACTGCATTCATCACATTATTCTTCATATTGAACTGCCATCACTTGTTCTTTGGAACAAGTCTCATCCTTCTTTCCTTGTACGCGATTATGTATCCGATCTTTCCTACTAGTCAAATGCATTTTTATGGTTAGAAACATTTCATAAGGAATATTCATAATGGAAAATTATTATGCATAAATATATGATCATGCAACTATTTAAGCCAATACAACATTCATCCATATCTCACAGAAACTTTTCTAGATGCCTTCCATCTCTACCAGTACAACATTGAGATTGTGCACTAATCCAATATGTCAGCAAAGAGGTTTCATTCTAGATAATTAGCAATGGAGAGTTCTATAGCACCATGAGCTACTTACCCATCACATGAATATTAGTAGTATACTGTCATTAATGCAAACATTCTAGCAATGCATCATACATTAACTTAATATTAACAAATGCATAACAAAACAATGACAATTGAATACTTATCTTTATTTGTTTCGTGGGTAGACTCCTTCTTGAGCCTTCAGCTTTATCATCTTCTTCATTCATAATACCATCGTTTCTTATCCAAATGATAAGATTGATAAAAGGTTCTTCAAGAGTTGAGTTGTTTGTATTTGTCATCGCTTGAGGGATCTTCTTTGGATGGTGAGAGCTTGATCTTTAGTTGCTCCCATCTTCTCTTCTCTTATTATGATTTGAGCTTCTTCTTCTTCCCAAATTTTGTTGAAAGTAATCACTTCCTTCTGGCACACATTCCTCGCATGAATGAATCTCATGATCCTGGAAGGTCATTCAAGGTGGATATCATCACTTCTTCATTCTCCACTTCTTCTTCTACTTATACAAGTTGTTCTTTGATTTGAGAGAGCCTTGTGAAGTATGACTGTATGGTCTCTGCATTCTGGATCTTCACATTATTTAACTGGTTTCTTAGAGTTGTCTTTCAATTTATGTTCATCCCTTCAAATATCTTGGTCAAGGAATCAAACATCTCTTCAGGTGTATTTAGGGAAGACACTTGTGGTATAAGGTGATCCATGATTGAATCGGCAATGATCTTCTTGGCCTTGACCAAGTTCTTCTGGTGTAAGGCTTCTAGCATCATCTCTCTCTGGAACTGGAACCTCTGTACTCATGTAGGTGTTGAATTCATTTTCTTCAGAGAGATTGTATACTTCCATGCTTGGAGGTTGTCAACTTCACCAAGCTTATCATCAAGTTGATGTGATAGATCACTTTGAAATGAGAACCTCAAATGAAAATAGAAAAAGATTAGATGTTACTGATTTTAGGTGTCTGTCCTGGTTCCGAAGCTGGTTGATCTAGGGTTTGTCAAAGAAACCCTAATTTTCAAAAATTGGAATCTTTCATATCTGATTGGATAGAAAGATATATCGCTTCAATTTGAGCTTTTCAATGTACTCCTTTTTTGAAAACAATGGAGGGAAGCTCCAGGAAAAGGAAGCCTTAGTTTTCCAATTTATTCTACAGAAATATCTGTTTCTATTTCTGCAATATCTCTGAAATTACTACTTCTCTATGTCTGACAATTCACACCAAGGTATCCTCACATGTCTATGTTCTAACACCATAGGTTTCATCAGAATTGGTTTCACCAATTCATACTTATGATCATTTTCCCAAGGTGACCTGTTTCAGGACTGTTCAGAACAGTGAAGTTGTACATATTTCCATGTGTCACTATTTCATCTTGAAACTTAGACCATGGAAATTAAATTCTATGCCCTTTTTGGAACATCTTCAGGAATTTCATTTGGACCTTTGTAGCCCAAGATATAGCAATTCTCCCTAGGTTTCATGTTTAGGGATGAATCCTGGAAGAGGTTGGAACCCTAACTTGGAGGGATCATATCTCCCAGAATATAGCGAACATGAGGCTGAATTTTAGATACAGTGTAAATAAATATTTTTTCTTCAGTCTATGAAAGTTTCATCTCCTGAGCCTTCTCTAATCCCTAGATATAGTGAATGTATCAAAACTGATCACTTTTAGTATTTAGGGTTTTTCCAGCTCGGGGTCAAACTAGGGTTTGGATTTCCCGGAGTTTCACCCAACCAAAAATATTGATCCAGGTCTCTAAAATTCGATTTTGATGAGGAGAGAAATCCTATGCTAGGCTCACTGAAAAAATCCTCTTTGTAGAAAACCCTAATTTCCCGTACCAAAAATTTAAAATGCTCGGAATTGAATTCCACTTCGACAAAAAGATGCACCTTCAATGGAGAGTCGTCCTAGCAGACTTTTGTTGATGGATCATGGAGAGAGACCCAAAAACTAAGAATCCATATCTTCTATAGCTACGCAATGTCTTCTTCTCAGGTTAGCTTGGATACTATGTTATATTTTTATCATTCAAGCTAGCATTATGATCTTGGGATCTTTAACTCACAGAATAACATCCACAACAAGAAAACACAAGAGACACGAGACATAAAGAATTTTCCTCAAGGAAACCATAAAGGAGAAAACCGCACAAATTCCTCAGAGATAGAATCAGCACCAAAATTAAAACCCAAAAACATAAAGATGATCTCCCGACAACAGTAGTGTCTTTGTCTGATCCCATCAACTTCTCTCTCTCACTCATCCACCCCAATGAGTTAGTGTGTGTATGATAAATAGAGAGGCTCACTCTCTATTTATATTCTTTTGTTCACTTGAAACCCACTCCAACATGTCGGCCTCACTTAACAATTACTTACTAGAGCCAACATCTCTAGGACTGTCTAATAACCCTAGTGCCCCACAACTTGTGGGAACTTTCTCTCCTCCGACTAACAAGGAGGGTTATACTTAACACAATGGTGGGGACTATTGCCCCGACTTACAATGACTCACCTAGGGTTGAATTCTCTAGGATATTCTAATAATCATAGGGCCCCACAACTACGGGGACTTTAACCCTTGACCAATAGGAGGGTTACCCACAATGACTTGACATGACTTGTTTACATTATAGAACCTCCTGATAGGAACATTGGGGCATTGCATGACTCAAATACATTATAGAAACGTCCCAAAATAAACATCGGGGTACAATACATAAGATATATAGATGAATACATTCCGAAGTTACAATTACATCAACAAACATAACCTTCCAGGTTAATTTTCTAATTCACTTCATACTTGAGCCCATAATCAACTGTACCCTTCAGGTACCTCAGAATATGCTTTGCAGCAATCAAGTGAACATGTCTTGGATCTGTCAGGAACTGGCTCAAGGTGTTCACAGCAAAGCAAATATCGGGTCTCGTATTTGTCAGGTACATCAAGGACCCAATCATCTAATGATACATCGTGGCATCAATGGCTTCTGATGAAGCATCACTTAATAGCTTCCGATTCGATGCCATAGGTGTGGTCATGGATTTGCAATCCATCATCCCAAATCTCTTCAGGATCTCTATTGCATACTTCTCTTGTCCCAGGGAAATTCCATCTGTATTTTTCCACACCTCCAATGCCGAGAAAATAGTGCATCATACCCAATTCCTTCATTTCAAACTCGGCATCAAGCTTCCTCTTCGTATTAGCAATCAACCCATCCATACCTGTCATAAAAATATCATCGACATATAGTAGGAGTATCACTGGGTTACCATCTTCAACTTTGCAGTAACGGTTGGAATCTACTTTACTCTTGGTAAATCCCAAACTAGATAGAAAGCTATCAATTCTGCTGTACCATGTTTTGGGTGCCTATTTTAAACCATACAGGGCTTTCTTCAATTTACACACATGAGTGTCCCTATCATGTGTCTCAAAACCGAGTGGTTTCTCCACATACACTTCCTCTTCCTCTACACCATTCAAGAAAGAAGTCTTGACATCCATCTGGTGTATCTTCCATTTCATTCAGAGAAAGTACAAATCTGATGGAAGTGTATCTAGCTACAGGTGCAAAATTTTCTTCATAATTTATTCCTTCTTTATAGGAGAAGCCACGAGCCATAAATCTTGCTTTATATTTTTTTATGCTACCATCTGCAGCATGCTTGATCTTGTAGATCCATTTGGAGGTTACAATAGACTTCCCTTCTAGTCTTGGCATAACATCCCAAACATCATTATTCATGATCGATTGGTATTCTTCGATCATAGCATCCATCCATTCTTTTCCTTCTGCTGCTTCTTTATAGTTGGAAGGTTCTTTATCGATGAAGTCACATAATAAGGATACATAACTGGAGCATGACCTGGTTCTTTTCCTTTCTTTGTGATTTTCTTCTGGATCCCCATATCTTTCTACACCTTGGATAGCTTCTCGTACCCAAGTAGTTTTCCTCTTGTGAGGATTCTTCTCCTAAGGTGGATCTACAGGTTCTTGAGGTTCTTCTAAATCTCGATCTTCTTCTTGAATTTCTTTGTTCATGGTTGTGTCATGAATTCTAGGTACTTATGTTTCTTCAGTTTCTTCAGCAGCTCTCTTTCTGGATTTGTTGTAAGCCGAGTCTTCATCAAATGTTACATCCCTGCTGATGTTGATCTTCTTGAATCCTAGGAAGTATATTCTGTAAGCCTTCAAGATTTTAGAGTATCCCACAAATATACCCTTCCTTCCTTAAGGATATAATTTTGTCTTCTTTTCTTTCAGAATATGTATGTACACTAGACAACCGAATATTCTGAGATGGTTGACTTCTGGTTTCTTACCGGAAAAGACATCTTCAGGTGTCTTGTTCTCGAGTACTTTGTGTGGATTACGATTATGTACATACACCGCAGTTCCGATAGCTTCTGCCCATAGATGCATGGGAATATATTAATCATGAAGCATAGCTCTTGCAGCTTCCATGATCTTTCTATTATTTCTTTCTGCAACCCCATTCCATTGTGGATTATATGGAGTGGTTGACTCCCTCTTAATCCCCAAATCTTTGCATAATTCTTTGAATTCATTTGATGTGAATTCTCTGCCATTATCTAATCGAAAGGTCTTCATCTTCTTTTCTGTGTGGTTGTCGATCAAGGCTTTGAATTCCTTTAACTTGCTTAATACTTCATCTTTGTTCTTTAACAATTATATCCATGTCTTCCTAGAAAAATCATCAATAAAAGAAACATAGTATATATACCCGCTTAATGAACTAGATGACACCGCACTGCATACATCAGAGTGAATGATTTCCAAGACTCCTTTTTCTTTGCTCTCACTACTTGGAAATTTCTTCTTTGTGTTCTTTCCCTTTGCACATCCTTTACGGACACCATTATGTTTTGTCTGAATTTCTAGAAGTCCTTCAATAGCTTTGCTTGCAAGTGGTAGTGCCCTGTAGTGCACATGTACAATCCTTCTATGGAAAAGTTCATTTGTCTCTACTGATTCATGGACCAAAGATTTTTCTAGTTGGCCCTTCGATTTGTATAGACCTCCTTCTTATTCCCCAACCACTGTTGCATCATCAATAGTCGTTCCCTTTTGTCACATGAGAACTTGGCCATCTACAAATGCAACCCACATGCCTTTTGCATCTAATGCAGATATGGAGAGGAGGTTCTTCTTTAGTCCTGGTACAAACAATACATCCTTCATATTTATATACTTTCCATAATCTAGGTTATAGGAGTATTTCCCACTACCTTTTATTGGATACTGGTAGTCATCTACAAGCTTCACCTTGTGGGGTGATTCACGTTCTGATAGTTTCACAAAGGATTGTTTGAATCCTGTCATATTTTTGGAAGCCCCATTGTCTATAATCCAATCATTTCTTCCATGTGTGATGTATCCCATGAGAGTGGAAATCAAAACATATTCTTCATCACTTGAAGAATCATTCACTGTCTTGTATGATTCTCTTCTTGGAAGGCTCATCATCTTTTGCAGCATGAGCATGATGTCTTCTCTTGTTTCCCTTCTTCTTGAGAGATCTATGTTTGTTTCTAGGAAAATATCTTACAAAGTGTCCTCTTTCATCACATGTATAGAAAATTAAGTTAGACATATCTTTAGACTCTCTAAAGTTACTCTTCTGGTGAGAGTGCTTACCTCTGTGATGGTTTGTTTTGGTTTTCTTGGATTGTACTATGAGAGCTTGATATTTAGTTCCTATATTTTCTTCTCGTGCTAATATTTGAGCTTCTTCTTGTGATCATTCCTCCCATAGTCTTCTAAAATTGACTAGCTTCTTTCTGGCACAAATACCTTGAATGAAAGAGTCCCAAGCCCTAGGGAGACCATTCAAGGTAGTCATCACAATTTTTGCATTCTCTACTACTTCATCTACAGCTTCCAACTATTCCTTGATATGAGAAACCCTTGCAAAGTAAGACTAGATATTCTCTACATTCTGTATCTTTACATTCTTCAATTGGTTTCTCAGATTCATCTTCCAGTTTATGTTCTTTCCTTCAAATAGTTTGGTCAGGGCATCAAACATAGCTTTAGGTGTCTTTAGGGAGGACACCTGTGGTATGAGGTGATCCTTTATTGAATCAGCAATAATTCTCTTATCCATGACCAATTTCTTCTTGTTTAATTCCTTAGCCTCATCTCCCTCTGGAACTGGAACCTCCTCATTGATGTAGGAGCCCAACCCATTTTCTTCCAGGACCAGGGAGATCCTATAATTCTAGGTTCAGAAGTTATTATCTCCCTAAATATTTTCATCAAGATTGGTATGATGAGACAACTTAACTGAGAACCTCAAATGGAAATACAAAATATTTATATGTTACCATGTTAAGATTTCAGATCTGGATCTGGAGCTAAATTTCTAGAGAGTTGGTTTAGGAGCATATTAGGGTTTGACTTTCCCAGAGTTCTTCCCAACCAAAATTTTTTATCTTGATGTCTAAACTTCGATTTTGGGGAGGAGATTAATCCAGGCCTGGGATCACTCCAAAATTCCACTTCTATGGGAAGCCCTAATTTCCGGCAGCAGTGTCGGGTCAAAAAATGAAAATATTCAAAATCAAATTCTGCTTCGATAGAAATATGCGCCTTGGAGAGGAGAGTCAATCCAATATTCTTTTGCTGAAAATATGTGGAGAGAGATTGAAAAAGTAGGAATCCCTAGTTTCCACAGCTGCAGAGTGTCTTCTTCTTAGGTTATCTCTTATACCATGTTAGATTTTTATCATTTAAGCTAACATTATCTTAGGATCATTAACTGAGAGAATAAAAAACACAAAAATCAAACATAAGAGACAATGAACACAAAGTTTTTCCTTAGGGAAACCATAAGGAGAAAACCCCGCAACTTCCTCAGAGATAGAATCAACACCATAAGAAAAACCCCAAAACAGTAAGATGATCTCCTGACAGCAGTAGTCTCTCTCTCTCTTGTCCCAACAACTTCTTACCTCTCAGTTATGCACTACAACTAAGTGTGAGTGAATGTCTGATAAATAGAGAGGCTCACTCTCTCTTTATACTAATTCCTAACTTGACAATAACTGACTAGGGCTGACTTGTCTAGGAGAGTCTAATAACCCTAGGGCCCCACAACTACGGAGACTTTAACCATTGATCAATAGGAGGGTTTCCCACAATGACTTTACATGACTTTTTTACATTATTGAATCTCCTGATAGGAACATCGGGGCATGACATTACTCGAGTAAATTACAAACACTTCCCGGAATAAACATCAGGGTACAATACATAAGATATACAAGTGAATACATTTCGAAGCTACAAATACATCAACAAGTGTATTGTAATCTATTCAGTGATTATTTTCGTGCTTTCATGTTCTACTTCTTCTCTTAAACTAATCATCTTATTTATTTTTTTGAACTATTGTTTTATTGGATTTTTTGGTTGTGGAACTTAGTTTTTTTTGTTAATACATGTATTTGCGAGTATGGAGCCAAATGCAAGTTTGATCATGCAAAAGACAAAGGAGGATATCTGAAAATATCTGAAGAAAAAGGAGATGGGGATTCTTCCATAGCAGAAGGAATATTAGATCAAGTGGTTTTTGTAGTTATAAATTGGAAAAATGAGACAAAATTCACTATGAAAAATCCTTCTACCTTGCACAATTCGAAGGGTATGACACTAAGGCTTCTAAGTGTTTCTTTGGATTTATTTATCTCCTAATGTGTGGATAATGGAATATATAATTAGTAATTTCAAGTTATATTTTTCAGCCCACATCAACTAAATCTATTGTGTTATTAAATGGTCATTTGTGTTGTCTAGATCACTCCAATAATAAACAAACTAGGTTGGATTCTTCTAATGAGTTCTACTTGTAATTTCGTGGGATCTACATTTGAATGGAGGTGACCTCTTTAGATATATAATAGTTATGTTGTAAAATTATTGTATATTTAATATCTCAAGAAGAGAATAAAGTTTCCTTTATGAGGAATTAGGCACTAATTCTAAAAGGAATTCACAAAAAATAGATCATATTCATTTTGGAAATGAAAATAAGCTTGAACACTTCATCAATACAACAAACTAGGGTGAGAGGAGAATGATAAAGTTTCCTTTATGAGTAATTCAACACTAATTATAAAAGGAACTCACAAAAAATAGATCATCCTCATTTTCAAATGAAAAATAATATTGAACACTTCATCAAGACCATAGACTAGGGTGGGAGGAGAATGACAAATGGACCTTGTCTTACAAATGTTCAAAAACCTGAGATCCTTTGACCTTAAAAAGAATAATACAATTCTAAGCTTTGAATCTCAAGCCACATCCATAAACACATTTCTATTTGGGTAAATTATTAGCTTCTAATATTTCACCAATTAATGCAAACAATCCTTACTATTATAGATGAAACATATGATG